>WOGJ01267834.1:0-12948 GCA_015342185.1 Leptinotarsa juncta
CATATGTCGTTATTTTTCAAACTCAAAATGTTTATTTTCAATTTCTATGTTAGTAATATGTTTTATATAATATTGTGTATTAGGATTACCTATTTCAATTAATATATTCCTCTCTTCTTCTCTTTCATATAATTACAGCTATACGTAGACTTTTCAAAAAATAAGGCATTTATTCGAATTTTGCCGGCAACGTCACAAACGTATGTTCACAGTTTTAGCTCTTTAGCATATTTAGTTTGTTGGTGAGAAGCATAAAATTTAAAAGTGTTTGGAAGTTTTTTCGATTTTCTGTTGTGAAAAAATTGAATAAAAAATTTGCATCGAATTTTGGCTTAAAAATAGAATTAAGTGCACAAATTGACCGTGGAATAAAGTGATTGAATTCTGAGTCAAAAACATGTTTACAAGTAGTACAAACTTTTCACATAAGATCGGATAGATGTGAATGACGACGCTTGCCCTGCACGATCCAGCACACCAACAAACGATGAAAATATGGCGGCGGAGTTCGTTCTGAAATTGTTGAATTTTGACCAAAAACACCTTCGCATTAACTTCGCTGAGGAACTGTGGAAAGGCGTCAAAGGTGATGCAGATTTACTTGAAAGTGTAATGAATGATGACGAATCATGGTTATTACAGGAACCAAATTCCAATCGTCCTTAAGGAAGTGCCAAGACCAATACGAGGTCCGCCTATTAAATAACGGGCCTAAAGGGTGCCTTTGAAGGGTGGGGAATAAAACAAGTACTGCGTTGGGTATCTGAAAATCTTCTCTATTTACATACCAAACCATATTTTCGTCATTATTATAGTATTTGTGGAGTGTTTTTGGATGGTGTTAGCGATTCAGTGAGGGCCGAGAGAGCAAAGATTTCCAAATGAAAATTCTAGGTAATGTTAATCGTTTTCTTTTCGACTTTATCGGTATCATGATAAATTAATAGTCAGTTTTGGCAACACTGCGAGAACGAGTTCGTAAGAATCGGCCCTAGTAGTGTTAAAACGACTCGTGGATTTTGCAACAGGACAACGGACATGCCCATAACGCGCTATCTGTGAAGCGGTATTTGGCCGATAAAAGCACTCTAGTACTCGAATATAAGCCGTATTAGTCAGATTTGGCACCGTGCGATTTTGTTTTGTTTCCGAAGATAAAATCTGCTTCGAAAGGAACGTGATTTGAGTCGATGGAAGCAGTAAAGTAAAAAAGACTTTCAGCACTGCTTTGATTAATGAATTAATGAAAGATGTGTGGCGAGAGAAGGAGAGTATATTGAAGGGGAGCAACAATTTATATAATAAAACCATTTTTCGCAACCAGCGGGATCTCGTAAAAGCACACAATGTTCCACCAAACGTTCAGTCACTGTACCGTGGCTTAATATTATATTGAAGTTATGCGCCGCTTGCGGGTAGGAATACGAAGAAAACGTTCGGTTTCGTGGAAGAATAATTCATGACGTTTTCAACACGATAATGCACCTGCTGACTCGTTATTGCTTGTTCGTGATTTTTCGACCAGAAACAAAACCGTAATTATACCTCAGCCACCGTATCAACCAGATAAGGCCCCCAGTGACTTCTTACCGTTCCCGAGATTGAAGATATTTATGAAAGGATGGCGTTTTCCGACGATTGAGGAGATGAAAACCGAATCGATGGATACATGTTTTTTCAGAGAAATGGAAATTCATCTCATTTTTTTAACAGACAGTGTACAGAATAACTTATGGTTCCTTCCTAATTCTCCAGAATACTCTGAACACGTTATCGAAACCAGTTCATATTTTACATTACTCATGGTATTTTCACCCACTTATCTGAATTCAACTGAAAATTACATATTTTGAAATAATCATTCCACTGTTTCCGTTTCGCTTATCGTAAATGATTACCCGGCACCAACTGTATCATTCCGTCATATTTTCGTTGACAAGTACCTACATGTATTTATATACCCTATGATATTTGCATTACTTATTGAAATTGCATATTTGTTTTTGTATTATTTCTCCATAATCATATATGATATTTTCCAACAGTTATTCCTGCAATAGCTCTAGATTTTTATTATCAGTATATTTTTGATAATGTCATACTCTGAACACGGTTATATTCAGATAAATGAAGTACTGATTGTTATATATTCATTTATTTGTTATTACAACTCCATTCACAAATATAAAAAAATTGGAAATATTACGTAATACGCATTACATACATAAAACGTTATTCGTTTTCAGCAATAAAGATATAATAAAGTGTTGTGCACCTGTGAGTACACTTGTATGTTGCCAATAAAGTATCTATAATACAATAAACAACAGTTTATTGTATTCGTTCGAAGTTTTATACTCATTATATTCATGATCTCCTACCACGTAATAACGGCTACATCCATGAAATTATCATATCCTGTAAATGACCTAATGTGAAATAAATATTAATGTGTAGAATGCTGATGTTTCAACAATTTACATAATTTTAGGAAAGCATGATAAAAATGAAATGATTTTTTTAAAGAACACTCAGTTCCTTAATGTTTTTCACCTCTTTTATGTATACTACAAAAAAAGAGGATAGAATGATTCAAGTAGAGTATATACTGAAAAATGTATGACTTACTTTATTGCAGTAAGAATTCTTGAATGTTGTTGAGTAGGAAGAGTGTATGAAAGAGACAGTTTTGAAAAACATCAAAACAGTTAAAATCAGGTGATGATTATTGAAAAAAATTGCTTTTTGTAAATAATTAGTTGAATAGTCATGGTTATCCAATCGAAATAAAATGAGATACAATGACAGAAATTAGTAATATGGCAATTTGAAAACACGGAAATCGGCTGTTTCAAAGTAACATATGTATGAAAGAGCTGAGCATGTGCTATGAAAAAGCCGGGCTCCTCTTTACAAAAAAAGCAGTCTTTTAGCAAATATAAGTCACTTAATAAACTATTTATCTGTTATACAAGTCTTATCAAAGTGTAAAACTGCTTATTTCTGTAAAAATCAGTTATTTATCAGTGTTAACAATCCACTCGTTCATAACAATTCGGTATCTTGTTTTGAGTGACCCATAAACCGCAACATCCAGAGGTTAGAGTCTATGGCTACAATGAGGTGGAAATGTCAGCACTTTTATAAAATGATCTCTGGTAAATTCTATGACATGGCGATTAACGTGGGAAATATGGTTGTCTGATAAAAACAATGCTGAATTTTCTCTTGTTGGTTTGACATAAATAACAATATGTTCCATGGCCATTATGAAATTATTTTCATTAAACCAGCCCGAAGTATGGGCTAAACCCAATGCTTCAGAATGACCATTATTCAACATGTGCTCCTTATAATTTACCCGTCGGAATAGAAACACGGGTGGTAGAGTGCCACCTGCAGCATTAATAAAAAAGATAGTCGTCACGAGCGTACCTCGTTCAGCAGAAGTAACATGTTCAATGTGCTTTGACCCTCTTTTAGCGATGATTCTAGGAGGAGCTGAATCGGTGCTACATCCTGGAGCCGGCTCTTTCAAAGCCTCCACAAATGGCTCTTTCAAAATTTTTGTCATTTAAGTTGTAACCTGAAACCACAGCTATTTAGCGTTAACATTATGATATCAATATTATAGTTAAATAATGCTAAATATAGGTGTAACAATACAACATATAAATTTTATTGACTCATGCTGCACTTTTCTTTGTAAACAAAATTAAGTGAACGCCAAAAAAACTTACTTTTTGATCCTACAATCTTTGATGTGGTCTCCCGATGCCATTCGTTTTCGCAACATTGTTGAATGTTTGTGGATGACAGCTATACAGTGTTACCATACAAACATTAAAATTAAATAATGGTAAGATTTTGGTAAATCGTAGAAAATCAAAGCATGGCTCTTTTATACAAACTCTCCCTACTTCTGGTTATATTTGCTCAGTTTTGAAGGCATATGTGCAGATACTATGACAATACAGAGGTCCAATATCTCCAACAACTTCTATATAGGAAAGTGTTAGTGTAAGATTTTAGCTCGAGGTTGTGTTGTATCCCGAAACGAAGCGGAAGGAGACAACACAACTCTTTTTTCTGAAGATGCTGCTAACTCACCATGGAGTGATATTGTGACTATGCAAGATATTAATTCCAAAGTGAATTTTCTCATGGAATGCATCATTATGCTTTTTGACAAAAATGCCCAAATTTGCACTGTAAACAGAGAACATAAAGCATCCCCGTATATATTTGTGCCATAACAAAACCAGAATTATATTGAAGTGTTCATTTCATTGCCCCTCATTTACCCAAATATCGAAAGATTTGATATTGGTTTTCTGGGATTATCTACTACAAAATTCAACAGTTTGCAATTTTTTGAGTCTATACAACCAATTCGTCTCGAACAATCGTCCTTATTATTACTCTACTAGAATTTGGTTTGTCACATTACAATAGTTTTTCATTAACTCAAAACTTCAGGATTCCAACTTCTGAACTTACGAAATTAAATGAATCTTTGAACCCATATTTTTTCTTTTGGGAAAAGAAATTATTGATTTACTTCCTTGATGCTTATTTTCGTTATACAATGAACCTACATGCATATTTCAAGATTCCAAGTTCAGTAGCTTCGGCTTTACGTTGATGTGAGAGTATCAGTAAATCAGTAGGTACCTACTTATACAATATTAGCTGCTTTTTTACCAGCGTTACCGTGGGAACCTACCCTAATTAATATTCCATGTCATGATCTATCTAATATACCCACTTACATTCGAATCTGCTGAGGTGTTCAGGTATGAGAAAGTAAAATACGTAAATACCTACATTACATTCATCTGTTCTCACAAACTTAACGCATTTATAATCAATGAAGGAGTAGGATTACCAATGTATTTTATCCTAAGCCTTTCAGTTTTTATCAGGTAGGTTGTTTGTGTAGCATAAATAAGCATCAAGAAAGGGAATTCGGAATGTCCACCCCCAAGAGAGAAAAACAGGGTTTTAAAGATTGTATTGCATTTTGTCAGTTTTGAAGTTGGAAACTCGAAGTTTTGAGTTAAGAAATAACTATTTGTTCAAAACGGTCTGTCACGAAACTTAATGTAACACCAAATTCTAGCGGGCAACAAATAGTACAGTTATGGTGTGATATATTAAAAAAATTCGAAAACTGTTGAATTTCGAAGGATCCCTCAATTTTTACAAAAATATCTTTAAGAAATCTGTAGATAATAACAAATAAACCGACATGAAAAAGTCTGATATTGTTGAGAATTCAATTGGAAATTCAACATAAATTCATATGGCAGGAAAGACTGAGTAGGGGTCTTTTTCGTGCCTGAAAGAATTGTGCTTCATAAATGAATATATTTGGTGAAATGATTTGAAGTTAAAATATAAAAAAATCGTTTTTTTTAGAAATACTTCCTTAATTTGGTGTCTCTTATTGTTTGACATTTGAGTTGTCAATAGCCACCATGAAATTATGTTGATTGAAAAAGTCTGAAACTTCCTGAATTGAAAAAGTCATTATTCTGGAAATATTTTCCTTCATTACATTGAAAGTACAAACTTACCGAAAAAAAATTGTGAAATAGACTGTTTCTCTTCGAAAATAGAACGTGAAAGCACAAGTGGAAAATAATAACATTATTGAATAAACAAATTATTATCTGAGGTTAAAAATGATACTATGATTATTAAAAGTCGCGTTTTACCTGTCCTTCTGGTCCATTTTGAGATTTTTTTAGGGTTAGCAGACCCCCAATAAAACAAAATCTATTTCATCTTCAAAAAACGAGCATTATAAATAAAACTATCTAGACGAAATCATCAAATTTGATAATTATTGATAATATATAATTTTCATCAACAATATCAACCATTCAGGTACCTCATGAAATTATGGTAGGTAGGTAGCTGTTCGGATCGACGAGGGTGCTTTGTTCACTTACTCTATCGACCGATGTGTAAGTCGGTGGTTCAACCCACAGGCCAGATGATTTTTACTTGCTATCGTCCAACCTGTGTTAGGAATCACACATTAAAGGGTAAGACCTCGTTATTCCTCAGCTCGCACAGGTTTCAACTTCCGAGGATTGTCGTTCGTAGGGGGCGACAGCTCAATAACGGTTTTTTGAATTTCAATATATTTTCTGACAGATATGAACCACTATTGAAAATCAATTTCTGAACATTTTTTCATTGTTATGTTCTAGCGTTTCATCGGTTGTAACAACAAAAGCAGTTTTAACCAAATTGTGTTATTTTCTCCAGTGAAAACTTTCATCGCAATTTATGAATTCCAGTTAACTTCAAAGTAAAGCTTTTTCAATTCCATTCAAAATACTACGGAATAGTTTGGAAAATTGTTCTCTAATGGAAAATCAGATTTGAAATGAAATATAAACTGTTCAACTGGGATAATCAAGAAAACATATTTTCGAGTATTCAAATTCGATAAAAATAAGAATACATTTTGAAATTAACCCCATTGGAAGATATCCCCTAATTCAGTTCTCATCGAAAATATTTCCAGTTAAAAAGCTAGTATTTTATCATTATTTTTTGTATAACTTTCAAATCCTATATTTTTGAAGTTACCAAAAATCACAAAATCTGAATGTATTGATATTCGTTATTTAAAATTTTGAATGGATGCTTGCTGTAATATACACTCTATGTTATTGTTCTCAACGGATAACGATGAGAAATTTATGAAAGTTATAATAATTGTCCACGGAGTGTTACAGAAATTAATTGAACCGAGATGAGGATGTGGAAAAGCATCTTCCGGTTTTTAAGGCCGTGATCTGCAGGTTTTTATGCCTTACGTTTTGTCTACCACTGCGGTAGATATTGTCAAAGATAATGTGATAACGGTAACAACAATCGAGCATCAACTCGGACACTGCGACCGTTACCATATGGCTTTGATGATGTCTACCGCATCGGTATGTGAAACGTCAGGCAAAAAACCTGCAGGCCACGGCCAAAAGTCGGGAAATAACTTTATCACAGTCATCTTTAACCGTCATTGTTTATATTCCCTAAAGAAAAGGATTTTCAATAAAACACTGTTATCATGATTCAATATTTTAATACGTATGGAATTTGAAGCCAACTGAACAGTTTTGATTTGAAAATATTGATACATCTTTGATAGTCAATAATATTCTATACAGAATTGGGCTGATGGAAAAAAATTCACTCAAATTTATGAAATTTGAAATCATGAATTCTCAAACAAACTGTATCGTATCAGGCAGATGTTTGTAGAATCACACAGATATTGTGGAAAACGATCAAGTAGAACTATATAGGATTCAAAGGAATAGACAAAAATCAAATTTCTCTCAGTAAACTTTGTTTGTTGTTCATTAGCGTTCATATTTGTGTAATTACTTATCTAAATATCCCAATTAGCTCATGACAAATGAAATAAATTCTAGTCCAGAAAATTAAATGCAAAATACTGATGAAACATCTTCCTATAGTTGTCAAAAAATTCTAATTCACATAATTGAATTGAATTTCAACTTCTTCATAATAGAAAAATCCTCGAATAATTATTTGACATGAATGACATGGATGACAGTGAAAGTTACCGTATCTAACATGTTTCAACATCAGGTTTATTTCTAATTGTATCAAGGATTTTTCGTTATTATAATTACTCAATTTCACCTCAAGTTAGGTGAAAAATAATGTTAAAATCACTTCCGCTCTCTATGAGAATGAAATATCTCCACTTACTTTCTATATATATATTTTCATTTTCAACTAATGATGAATCCCATTTAGGTTATTGATACTTTCCTTACTGTAATCGTTATTGTTCATTAGCAATTCTTCTTCGTTAGATAATATCACAGTCTGATTGTTGAATACTTTCCCTTTTACGCGGTCCTCGATATCCTCGCCAGCGTAAGACAACAACGGAGAAATCTCCACTCCGTCACAGGAAACTTTCCCACCCGCATTTTCAATATAGCTCTTATGCAAATTCAACAAATCGCGCCTCGAGGTACGCGGGCAATCAACATCCGCAGCATCAGCGTTTTTCAAAGCACTGAACTCACTATTGCGAGGAACTTCCCAAGTGACGAAGTTGTCAGTGAACTGGAAAACGTCGAACACGAATTTCTCGATTTTGATACCATTGCTAGTCGTGGGCTTGACCTTAGTGCCATCCGCGTCCACATAGGGAATTTTTTTCTTCGCTACGTGCAATTTCAATTTGGACTCATAGTTGTTTGCGATTTCATTTAGGAATTTTGTAGAAAAAAAGTGATTGCATATGTTGCCAGCTCTGAACACCAAGTTACCTTCTTCATCTCTGAGATTAGCGGTCTGTTCGGTGATTTCACTGTATTCAACAACCTGGAAAGAACCATCCACCTGGCACACTACACCAACCGCTTCCGAAGGTCCAGATTTTTTCACTACCTTGGCTCCACAGTCGGCTCCTTTTTTGACGCAGTAACCAATGAACACGGGATCCGCTACCTTTACCAGTATATTATCCACGCTGTGAACATGGACGTACTTTATTCCTCTGTGATCCATGTCCTTCAAAATTCCGTTGTCTCTGAGTGCTCTATATATCCCACCATTTCCATCTGGAGCCAAGGAAACAGAGTGTTTTTCATCCAGAAAGATTTTTCCGTTGAAATCAAAGCATGGCAGAAGTCCTTGCTGAAAGAGAACAACATCTTCTTTCTTCAACCCAAAGTGGTCGTTTTCTCTCAGAAACTTCTCAGTGGTTTTATTTGTAGGGCCACTAGTCATAATATACCAACAGATTTTTCCAGCTATACTAGTCTGTTGTTTCGCAAGGCTCACAACCCTGCGGATTCTCTCAGCTTGGATTTGGAATAGAGTCTTTCCAGAAGGAAGACCCACTGAGTACATTCCTTTTGGATAACTCACCCCTAGTCTAGTTCCTTGTCCTCCAGCCATAAGCAGAACAGCTACGTGACCGTTTGCAATTTCTCTCAGCCCTGCTGTTCTATATTCATCCAGAAGTTCGGCGTTGATCCCGTCTTCCGATTCAAATTTGTCAGATGGTAAAGGCTTCATCTTGCTATCTAGTTTTGTCACTTCTTCTGTCAAAGAAGACTGGGCTTCTTTGAATAGTCTATTCACCTCATCGAATCTGATAGTACTCAACTGTTTAAGGAACTGCGTTTTTTCTTCCTCTTTTAGTTCATCCCAGAATTTCAGTAAATGAGACTGCTGGCAATCCTCCAGAACTTTTCGAAAATCACTCACGGCCGTCATTGTTGGTCACTGTCTGATTTCGTCTGTGTTTTCGGACATGCACGGCGAAGGTGCAACGGTTGACTTGCCCACGTTGTCTTACCTTGTATATGCCACGGTCGCCTTTCTAATCTCGAGAATGCCTCGACTTGCGTAGTGTCGACGGTACCATATTCACTGAGTACTTTTACTCTATTAATATGATTATAGTCTGTGGGTAACGGTGATATTTGTATTCGAGATCACTGAACCTTTGCTAGGTTAGTTGTAGCTGGAACAAGTATGATTAGTGCCTGTTTCTATCATGTTTTTTACGAATATTTATGGGGCATAAGTATGATCGTTATCAATATAGATAATTTAGTTTCATTACTGTTTAAATCATAGTCATGGGAATTCAATAACTTATTCAGATTCAATATTTCACCCTTAGTTAATATTTACATTCTGTCGACGAGTATTGATTTCAAGAAATTAATTGAATGCATCTTCATGAATTCCTAATATGCAACCGAATTATTTTTACACGCTCTATGTATGAATGTATGTATGTTTGTTTGTTGTTTTTCATTTTATATCGGGATCTGTATTTGGCAGAATTATCGACGTTATTTCTTGATCTTTTCGCGAGCAGATGGCGTTGTACTTAACCTTCTTGATATAATTCGAACTCACTTCACATGTCTTTTCCTCATTTGATAAAAATATTTTCTTTTATTAACATTAACACGCTTTATATCAGCTTCACTTGTATGTATGTTTGTTTTATGTAACTCTTCTTTCCCGTTTGAATGCTCGGGATCTGTCTTTAACAGAATTATCGACATTATTGTTTGATTATTTCGCGGGCAGAGGGCGCTATACCTAACCTCCTTGATACCGTAGGTTAGGCTACCTATCGAGGGCGTCCCTAGGTGGCGGATAGGGGAACGGCCAGGGGACTGGAGGCCCTGTCAGGGAAGCCAATGTCGCCTTACGGGTGGGGTCGCCGGACTACTGGTCAGTGGCAAAAATAAGTAGGGTGACAGGAACTAAAACCCCCCAAAAGCCTTTGCAACACATGCCACCGTTGACCAGCCTACCCAAGCTGAGGTGTAAGGAATCACCGCAGGGTGATATGCGGTTACAAACGATCCCCTTCGAAAACTGGGCTAAACCTCATTGTAATCAGCCTAACTCTGGTAATGCGGGGCTCTACCAGAGGTGACCAACTCTTCCCTCGCTACTCGTGGGAACATATATGAATAAAACAAAAGAAACAACAAAAACCACTCTTGAGGCTGTACGGAAGTGCTCTCTTCAATCTAAGGCGGTGGCTGGGGATGAACAGAAATGTCCACCCCAATCTACCGTTTGGAATGAGGCTGGACATAGCAGATCACCTCCAACAGCAAGGAAACTTCCTGCGGCGGGCGCCAAGAGTTCCGCCTTGAATAAAGGTGAGAAACCAGCTACCCCTGCAAGAAAGCTTCCTCACTTGTGCACCTCCACGGAGGGAACCCAAAGAAGGTTGAAGAAACCGCGCAAGGGTAACGACAGAGTGTTTGTTCGGCAAGTATTGACCTATTCTACAGATACAGAACCTCCTTGATATAATTCTAACTATATTTACACGTATTTCTTCATTTGAAAAAAATATTTTTAACACGCTTTTACTAACTTCACCTGTATGTATGTTTACTTCTTTGTTTGTAAGTCTCAAGCTCGAGATCAGCATTTGGCAGAATACATGACATTAATGCTTGATCTATTCGCGGGCAGATGGCGCTGTACGTAACCTCCTTGATATAACTCGAACTCATTTTCGAACACGTAATGCTATTGCATGCTATATCTGTTTATAGTGATTTGGCAAAACAGACTGAATAAATTACAACTATTTCGACAGACACATTGAGATAAAATTATGATGGTAAAGTATCAGCTTACGTCAGTTATATAAATCTGTCATATGCTGAATATTTTTTTCCTATTCACCATTAACCAAAGAGGGTTATCAGCTGATACGTCATTCTGCAGATTATTACAATATAACAATGACACTTTTGTCACTGACAAAGTTCAACAATCATGTTTGTCTAATTTATCTCTCAAGATAGATATGAAATTATTTCCTGGATAATGTCATAGTCTCTCGTTTGTATATAGTGGGCACTCAATTAGAATATGATTAAAACATACAATTTTGTACCAAATACCTATAAAACACATTGGTTCTTGTTCTCCTGAGGAAAAGTGTGAATCGTGTGTGTCCAATCAAAAACTTGCTGATGACCCAAGAGGTCGATGCAACTGTAAATAAATACATTCAAAACTAAATTTTGCTGATATTATCTCAGCCCATGTTACAATAGATCCGTCTAACATATCTGCTACCTGTAAATATTTATCAGACTTGATTGTTAGATCAAGAATACAGATAATTTTTTTGTAGATAAATTCAAGTATTTCCAATGTGATGTTCGTAAACAATAGTCTTTGAATAGATTTCGGAGAAGCGATAATACGTCTATTTTTATAAGTCCTTTATTACCACCCCATCTAATAATCATTTTAACAATCATGGGCTAGGCAGAGTGTACATTGAAATCTCCAAATTATCTTTCGAATAACAAAAAGCAAATGATCACCAAGATATATACATCATGCAAAGCAGTAACTTTCAGACACAAACTGGAAGAAAATAACTTTCGAAATAATAACTTTCATATAAACTATGAGATACATGAAAGAAAAAATACTGTTGGATTATAGGTTGATCACGTTAAGAAGAGAATGGCGTCACAAGATGACAAGTTACGGCGTTGCCAACATGTGTACTATTTTGAACTTTCAAATTTTTTTGTAGTGTTGATATGTTTTATTGTTATTATCCTTACTTACTTTTAGTATTTGTTGAGACTATTTCGACAATGCTTTAAGGATATTGAATATACGCAGGTTTTATCAAAAGAAATGATTAGTTCTGAGAATAAAAGAAAGACTGACAATTTTCGAGTTTTTTTTTTATTCAGCAACGTCTGAAATTTTACTATCAGTTGAGCAACTTACAAAATGAAATGTTACTAGTTTCACTGCTGTTGAACGTATTTCAGTGGGAATTTTAACGTTGTTATGTTGAATATACAAAATTAGCAAAAATGACGTCATTCTATTCTTAACGTGAACAGCCTATACCATCTCTTATACGAACATTGTAATATATAGAAAACACTTTTTTCCATTCAGTTTGTAATTCGAACATTCGTTATTGAATTGAATCAGATATTGTTCACAAAATTGCTACACAATATAGTATATGTAAGAATAAAAATTTCCCTTACAGACAGGCAATCCCGGAGCGATTTCAGGATATTTTCGAGAAGTTCCCACTAGCGATCAGGTTGTGGGTAGCTCATAGCCTATGGAGCACACTAAAGCTCGACTTATTCCCTCATTTCCACCCCAGGCCTACTCGTACTTGATCCTGCCAATTTGACCACCAGTTTCTGCATCCGGACTACAATAGGACACATGAAACAAGAATCGCAATACCCAAGGAACACGAAAAAATCCCTTCACCACACTGACCTAGAAGGAGTACATTACATATACAGGGTGTCCCTGGACTTCCTCTTTTCCTCTCGGGAATGTATAGATGGGATCAAAATATCACCAGTACTTCATATAACTTTTTTTCCTAAA
>WOGJ01267894.1:0-11440 GCA_015342185.1 Leptinotarsa juncta
TGAAGTTCTCCATGATGTCGAAGTCCAAGGCCAGTATGTTGATGTTTCATTTGGCCTTGGCGAAGATGAAGTTCTCCATGGAGTTGAAGTATAAGGTCTATCTGTAGATGTTTCTGTCGGTCTTGGCCAGGTTGAAGTTCTCCATGGAGTTGAAGTATAGGCTGTATCTGTGGATGTTTCTGTGGTCCTTGGCCAGGTTGAAGTTCTCCATGATGTCGAAGTCCAAGGCCAGTATGTTGATGTTTCATTTGGCCTTGGCGAAGATGAAGTTCTCCATGGAGTTGAAGTATAAGGTATCTCTGTAGATGTTTCTGTCGGTCTTGGCCAGGTCGAAGTCCTCCATGGCGTTGAAGTCCAAGGCCAGTATGAAGACGTTTCTGTTGGCCTTGGCGAAGATGAAGTTCTCCATGGAGTTGAAGTGTAAGGTCTATCTGTGGATGTTTCTGTCGGCCATGGCCAGATTGAAGTTCTCCATGATGTCGAAGTCCAAGGCCAGTATGGAGACGTTTCTGTTCGTTTTTGCGAAGGTGAAGTATAAGGCCTTTCTGTAGATATTTCTGTTGGATTTGGCCACGTCGAACTGTAGGATGGACTTATGTGGATCTGAAACAGAGAGATTCTGGTTGTTGAGATCATGTGTGAGTTTCAATTTGATCAAATAAGAACCTAATGGAATACTTCAGTACAGTCTTCACCTCCATTATTTTATGAAAAAAATATTTTTTAGGATGAATTAGTAACATACTGCAGAAAATATGTCCATGGAAATTCAAACAAATACGTGAAGATTAAAGATAATAGTACTCTATAACGTATTTCGCTATACGATAGCTTCCTCAAGCTTTTTCCATACTCCTGAAAACGTTCAAAGTAGCTATAATAATATTATTTCATATATTGTTGAAAAAACAATACATATTTCAATATCATTTTCAACATCATATATGATCTTTGACGATGAATTAATGTTCATTTTTCCATCTATCACTTATTGTTCAAAAGCTGCGAGGAGTATAGGCCTGTAAAAATTGTTCTGCCAAGCAACTAAGTGTGATAGCAAAGCAACTCTGTTGTCGGTTTGTGAAATCTGTCGATTATGTGGCTGTAAATTCATCAGTCTCAGGTGACAATAGTGAACTGAAATCAATTCAATCGCCAAAGATTCAAACGCTATAAAGTGAAATAATAAGAAAGATAACCGATTAGACATAGCAAAACATACGTTCAAACAGGTTTGAAAAATCAAGCCGCTTAGTAGGTTTTGTAAAAATCGACTATCTAACATATATTTATAATATATCGTAAGTTGTTCATAAATTATTTTCATTGTATAATTACCTGAATACAATACCGATTTTCATAAAGTATTAGTCAAATGCATCACATACAATAATTCCTTATTGTATCACTGAACAGTTTTCTTTATTTTCTTATTTTTATATTGACAAGTGGTTTGATTTTTTCAAATATTTTGCTAAATTAGTTATCATTATGTTAATTTATGGTAAAGAACAATTTTTGTTTCTATTTTCACGCTTTATCTAAGGAAATACTGAGAAAAGGTTGGTTGTGTAACAGGATCAATTTTTTTTAAAAAACCAATTGTTTTCTTGCCGAAATTTCGAATTTGATTAAATTCTTCTTCAGGACTCTGAATTTTCATAAACATACCTTCAACAAAACTCATAATACGATTATTATAGTTTCAATTCCACAAGAAATAATGAGTTCTTAATGAAATTACTCCCCGACAAGTAGTTTTTTCGTATTGACAATATTACTATTTTAAAAACTATCAGACATATGAGATATATATTAAAAAAAAAATAAAAAAACATTGCAAACAACCAAAATTGAGACAAGACCAACACAAAACGACATGGAACAAACGAATAGCTTTATCTCTGATTCTGATAAGGTGGTGTCTATTTTTAAATCAATGGCAGAAAGAAAAAGAATGAAAAAGTGGTAAATTATTTCGGTACTTTACTTATCAAATTGAAATATGCAGTATTAAGGCCATCGACACTATTCTAGTGCTAACACTATCGCATTTGAGGATATGTATTATTTCGCTCAAAAGTCTTTTGGATAAATATAGTTGAACATCTAGAATAGTTGAATAATCAAAATCAAAAATGTGTCCATATTCTTTTTCATGTTCAACGAGAGCTGTATGGTTTTTTATATTTAGTTTCTTATAGTCTCTCATGTGTTCTGAAACTTGTGTTTTAAGATACCATCCGGTTTGACCAACACATCATTTGTGACAGCTTCCGCAATTCAATGTTTACACTATATTGGATTGTGTTTCTTGTGGTGATTTTTTCAGTGTGGTTTTTTCAGAAATACTGAATACTCGTCATTTTTACTCCATTATTCCTCTGTTTCATTGGTCAGCTTTTAGTTATATCTTATGAGTAACCCGGTTCGGCCTCATACGAGCAGCAAATATATTCGCCTATATTTTTTCTGTTTTTGTGTCACATCTGCTTTAACATTAAAAACGTTTTTATTTTCACCTAAAGGGTGTGCTCTTAGATATATAGGTAGTTCTAGAATAGTCCAAGTATTCAAGATACTCTAGAATGTGGGAAAGTTATTTTCCGGTTTTTTTTTTGGCCGTGATCTGCAGTTTTAATGCTGAGCACCAACTCGGGCACTACGACCGTTACACCTTTGATGATGTACCGCAGTAGTAGACGAAACGTCAGGCATAAAAACTGGATAATAGCTGGCACAAAACCATAAATATTTACATTCTTTGATATTCTGGGATATT
Source organism: Leptinotarsa juncta (assembly GCA_015342185.1). NCBI lineage: Eukaryota > Metazoa > Arthropoda > Insecta > Coleoptera > Chrysomelidae > Leptinotarsa > Leptinotarsa juncta. Next base: position 2,783 of record WOGJ01267894.1, read on the forward strand.
GAGGAATATTCCAGAATAGTCTGGATCGTTCGGAAATATTCCGGAACAACTCAGATTACTGTGACACGATGGAGAGAGTTGTATGGTGTTACATCATCCATGGAGAGGTTACCGTTTTCACCATAAGGACGTGCTTTCGAAGATATGATGGATGGAAGTTTCGCTCTAGAGCCTTCCAGAAAAGAAAATAGTGTTCAAGATCATTCTCTTCAGAATATTCAGAAATATCCTGGAATGTGATGGAAAATTTGAGTCTAATCTGGAACATTCAGGAGCATTCTGGAATATTCTGAAATAGTCGGGAACGTTCGAAAACATTCTGGAAACCCCAAATGATTGTGTTACAATCATGAAAGGTATATGGTGAAGAACCCACAACCAAAAAAGTTTCTACTTTTCACAAAGGTTATGTTTTTGAGAATATAAGGGTTGAAAGTTTGAGAACATCTGGAAACATCCTAAATCAATGCGGAACATTCCAGAATTACCAAATTTTGTAAAACTTCTGGATTACTGGGAATCATTCGAATTTTCAGTGCCATCATTTCGGGTTTAAAGGCCGTCGATTTTGGGAATTTCTTTCCGACATTTCGCTCAGCAATTTTCGATAACTGGATATTACGGCTGCGTAAAGCGTGTTTATGTTGACTCAGGTAGTTGGGTGTGCTGATACCTGTACCTGGATTAGGTAAATTGTCAATAACATTAGCCGATCTTTTTTGTATCTGCTGCCATGCATACCTGAATACGATGTATACCTTTCCACAAGTGCATGGTATCAGATATACCTCTACTGCTGATAATGGGTCTCTCTTGTCTTTAGTTGACCTGAGACTTTGTTGTACTTTTTTAAAAAAGTGTGGATGAATGTTATCAACAATTTACATAATCCAGTTACAAGTATTAGCAAATCAAACTACCTGAGTCAAAATAAACACGCTTCATGCAATTTTACCTAATCCAGGTACAGGTATTAACACACCAAACTACCTGAATTAACATAAATATGCTTCACGGAACCATAATTTCCAGTCATAAGAAATAACTCAGGATATATAAACCTTTGAAGAAACCAGACGGTTTCACCAGCGAAACGTAAGAAAAAAATTACGAAAATCGACTGCTTTCAAACCCAAAAAATAAAAGAATTCAGTTAGTGTGATTACGCCTGAAGAAGCAGTCACATAGTGAAATACGTGTTGCAATTTTGTAAACTATTCCACAATTTATTTCTGTTTAAAATCCTTTTTTTTTCGTTAACCATCAATCGCATCCCTACGAACGATAACCCTCAGACGTCGAAACTTGTGCGAGCTAAGAATTAATGAGGTCTTACTTTTTAACGTGTAATAAAACTGGTAGTTCTGATCTGAACCTTTTTTCAAAAGGAGTATGACATACTGTAAAAACAACAGGAATTGAGGTAGTAATTTCAAATTCACTTGGAAATGATCCTAGATTGAACACACGGTTATTCGGAAAAAGTTTTACTATCTCATCTATTTCTTTTCAAAGTTTCGCATATGACTCTTCTCTTAAAATAATAATTTCACCGCTACTAAGATTTTATTCAACCGTAAAGGTAAATATTTTTTCCAGGAATGCAATTGAAAGCTTTCACAGCTTTTTGAGCTGAAGAAAATCTACCTGCAATCTTGGATTCAGTAATCCGTTTTTTGGGGACGTGATTAAGATAACTTGATAACGTGATTAAGACTTGAAATTATAATAGAATTCCAAATATTGTCTTTCTTTTCATAAGTTTCTTTAAATATATTTTCTTTGAAAATATACTCACAGTATATTATTTTCAGTTAATTTATTGGAGTATTTTTTCGGTCTGATGCTACTGTAGAGCAATATTAAAAAAAATTGAAAAAAGTTATTTTTTGAAAGCCATTGTACAGCAAAACACGTGTTGCGTTTTTATGAAACTGTTTAGTGAAAATCTCGTATTTAAAAAAATCATTAGACATTAGAAAAATAATTTTTATGCTCACACATCAACAAAATAACTATGGTCGATAAGTGTCACCAAAATTGATGTTCACTGACAATTGGAGAAAAAATATTTTTTATCACAATTTCAGCACTCTACAGTTCAGAATGGCTTCAGAACATATGTTCTTATGAAGTTTATTTCTCAAAATGGACCACAAAATGATTTTCTCAAAATTAAGGATTTCAACTCAAACATAAATCAATTTCTTACTCACTGAAACCACTGCAATTAAAATAACGAACTTGATCATTTCGGAACCTATCTTATGCTACTTATCAACTTAAGATGGTGAAGATTATTTATACAGTTGCTTATCAGTACGATATATTGAGTAAACTGACTTTCTTCGACTATCTCTGGCTTCAATCGATGGAAGTGAAGTAAATGTTCATAATTTATGGCATATCACAAAATTGGTACACACAAACATTATAGAACAAAATTATTGTTGAAGCCGATGATGATTTCGTCTTTGAAATCAAAATATGAAATCATTCTTCATCATGAGTTCCTCTGAATTACAAGCTTTTCAAATGAAACAACAACGTGTTGCGATGAATGCATGGAAAAAACTCTTTTGCTGCTGAAGAAAATCTCTTCATTGGAAAATTATTCAAAGAAAAGTTGCACTTACAATAAATGAAATACATCTTTATGAACAGCGATCAAACACTTATGCAAATAGCACAGTTCAAATCACTATAAATTGAATTGAAACCGTATTGACCATGGTGAAAATGATGTCAAATTGAAGTACATCGACGTTATCCCTAGAATCATCAAATCAAAAAACTAGAACATGAAACATTTTCACTACCCGAACTTTTGAAAATACAATATGAAGAAGATAGAGACCTTCTTACCAAACTCCTCTCTCCCTAATGTGATTTGAAATTTTATCTTTCTATGTCGTGATCCTAACAGAAACATGGGTAACTCAAGACATAACAACTGTCCAACTGAATATTTCGTTGCAATCGTAAACCACACACATAACGATATTGCTTCTGTTTACCTTCCTCTTAGGTCTGCGGAATCATCAATGATGGCCTTGTTATCAGATATGGATGCACTACAGAAAGTTATCTCAACGTACACATACATCTATTTGGCGATGGCAACTTTCCAAATGCTCATTGGTCTTCAAACCATTTGAGTTCAGCAGCGGTTCCTTCAGTTTCGGCTACTGCAGTGGAAAGTACCCTACAAACTGCCTAATCGAACATGTGTGACTCCACAATATTTTTCAAGTAAACAACACTCGTAATACAAGGATTACTATTTTGATCTCACAACTAGCGATTGATGACATAACGGCAGGCATCTCGAATGGAACGACCCTCTTATACGCATATGATCTCAAAATATTTTACAAAATTGCATGTGAAATTGATGCACAAGCAGCGTTGCACCTAATATTCAAACTGATCATGACCATATTGCAAAATGATGTCACTTAAACAGGATACTTATAAATGTCAATAAATTCCACCTGATGAGATTCTGATGCTGCAATGAATCAATTATTGACTATCAGATCAACAATTTAGTCTAACATCAAAGACCTGGGAGTCATCCTTGATCCCAGATTGAATTAAAATTAACATTTTCTGATTGATTCGGCCGTTACTTGATGAAGATCCATAGTAATAGCATGATTCACAGATTAGTCAATGTTCCTCTTTCAATAGATACATCCAATAAATAACTTAAAATTATCAAGCAAATTACGGATGACAATGGGTTTATAGCCGAATTAACAAACAAAATACTTGCCAAGAAAGTCTAGGCAAAATTGATTCGAGACGTTTTTTTCTATTGATAAGGTAGATAGTCAAAATTATAGAGCGTTAACGTATTTTGGACAACCAACGAAAAAAGTTGCTTCATTTTTGAGAAAACATTATATGAAAATTGCATATAGAACAAGTAATACGTTGGGAAAGTTAGTTGAAAATATTAACGACAAGACATCCTAATTCGAGAAATCGGGAATATATAAATTAAAGTGTGGAACGTGCCCTAAGGTATATATTGGTCAAACGGGTAGAACACTTAGGAATCGAATCCAGGAACATCATACAAAGAAAACGAAATCAAGAAATTCAAATCATCTTCTACAAGAAAATCATATCTTTGCACATTGAAAATAAAAGTTTGAAACTGAATCATTTGGAAGCAATGGAAATTAAGAAACTTAAAAATTCAAACATTCTAATGAATGAGCAACTAAATTTGAATAGATCACCCTATTGAACTTGTTTTCTTAAAAACCGAGAAAGAATTGATGTAGATGTGAGGTAATATACCTTAAGTAGAGGTTTAGGTAATTTTTTTGGAGGTAGTCTCAATTAAGGTTACCTGTAGTATATAAATATTATTGTAAGAACAACTGGAAGTATTCAAATCACTTGATAAAGCTACTGTGCTAGCGAAATATGTTGTGATATATTTTTCGAATAAAGTTTGTGAAGATAAAATCATGAGGTGTAGTTTTCGAAATTAAAATTAACATATTGGCTCTATAATGGATGAAGGATTGAAACTACTTGGGTTCATAAAAAAAAATCTGATTTCACAAACGTAACCTCTTTAAGAACCATACATCGTGTCTTAGTTAGACCCCACTTTGTATACTGTTCTCTTATTTGAAACACTCATTAAAACATCCATTTTTAAACTACGTCGATTTCAAACTTTATATATTCCTCGATCTCCAACAGTCCGAGGAACTTACTGATCAATTTTCTTTATATTTAAAAAGAAAAGTCAGAGATTTGCTCTTGCGCTACAAAATCATAAATGGTAATTAGAAATGTTATCACCTTTTATCCAAGATTGATTTTGAAGTACTTCACGCACCATTAAACTTCACCATTTTCTTCATAATCCTTTCCATCGCTCCAATTATTATATACCATATGTTTCGGATGTCTTCTGGGTTTTTCCGTGGTCTTCTTTGGTTATAATATCCAAACGTTCCGACTGCAACTGCGAAAGTCACCTTCAGTGCCATGGCAGAAGTACTTTTCTTGACTGTCAACAGGGCTTCTTTTTGGCTTCTTTTTGGCTCTGATCAACCAGATGGTTCTTATTCAATGAATCCAATGACCTCTTACCAGTAAAGAAACAAGTTTAATGGCTAAAAGTGAAAATTTCAACGTAATATCATCGACAATACCCACAGAAGAAATCATCGCGAACATAAAAGCCGGAATTGAAAAACTACCTGCTGATATTGAAGAAGAATTACGAAGCGAATCTGCGAGAATTCTGAAAAAATCCAAACCTCCGAAATGCATCATTTCAAGGGGTGAAAAGGCCACCTATGGTGGCGATAATATCACAATTCTGCCTGCTGACGAAGGAACGAAACAGCGGTATTAAACACTTTGGACTACAAACGCAAAATCAATAACCTTGTCAGTCAAGCAACGTACAGAAGATTAAAAAAAGACCTAACAGTGAAAATCATGAGAAAGACCAATCAACTGATGAAAGAATCTTCATTATCACCAGAGGTAAAGAAGAAATTTTGCGGATTAGAAGCATTACCACCAAGGTTCTTTAAATTAACAAAAATCCACTAAGAGTATGTACCATTGAGACCGATAACCAAAGGCAATAGGATTACCAACCTACACCCTCGGTAAACATTCATCAGGTATGCTGCAGAAACATGTTGGGAAGACTAAGACGTACGTCCGAGACTCCTCTGACTTCATCAAACATTTGAAAGGCCTCATCGTGGAGCCAAAAGACATTCTAATTAGCTTCGATATTATATCCTTATTCACAAATATACCACTCGAAGATTCTCTCAGCTACAAAGAGCTGAGAGAAGGTGTCAATTCACAAGGTATCAATTCATTTCGACATTAACTAACGACAATTTAATTTCAATGGAATAAAACCTTTTATGAACAAGTTGATGAAATCGCCATGAGCAGTCCACTAAGTCCAGAAGTGGCAAATTTCTACATGGAGAAATTTGAAGAAAGAGCCATTTAAACCTCAGAAAATCGACGGAAGCACAGGTTGAGGTAAGTAGATGACGCGTTCGTTGTTTGGAGTCATGGAAAAGAAGAACTTCAGAACTTCCTAAATCATCTGAATAGATTTCATCCGAAAATCCATTTCACCATAATTCACAGATGAATAAACCTCTGAAGAAGCCAGTCACTCGTGCTGGAGAAATGTTACGATGCAGTTCCAAACTATGACGGCCTTCAGACCCGAATGAAAATAGTGACACTGAAGTTATTAACCTTGATTGTGAGGCCCATTTTTTGAGTTTCTGATGAATATAAGTGAGGAAATGAAAACCGCATCACGGAACATCTTGAAAAACATCATCGTATGATATAAACTTTTGTTAGTAAATGGCGAATTTATGCCTAGAATAAGATTTTTTTGAAACTCCCTGTTTAGTTCCTAATTCATATTAATTTTTTTGGTCCTCTCTAGACAAAAAAACGCAAATCAAATTTTTCGATCCGTTTTACCACAATCAACGTCTGGAATGGAAACTTTAACATACTCACCAATCACATCAGCAGGAAATTTTTCTTTCGAAAGATTACACATTTTAATAGCTTTATTTTCTAAATATTTTCATGCTTTCTTTCGAGCATTATCAATTAAACTTTTCTCAGAATTAAACTCAAAACTTCCATCTTTATCTTCAATTTGATTGCATAATAAACCATCATCCAAACCTATATCTAACGTTTCAATGGAAAATTCATCGTTTCCTTTAGAGAACGGGAAGAATCGGAAGGTTGAAGTTACAACCTACGCAAGTGATCGATATATAAGTTCAGCTGAAGCAGTTTAGCGAATCCTTGAATTATCAATACATGAGCGTTTTTCTCCTGTAGTGCACCTTGCTGTCCATTTAGGAAATGGACATAGAATTTATTTTAATGAGCAGAACTTGTATGACAAATTAGGTAGTCCTCCTACAACTACACTCCTCTCCTTTTTCGATCTGTGTAACTTTGCAAAAACATTGCTATACTCGGAAGTCCCTGCGTATTACATTTGGAACAAACGATCATTTCAGAGAAGGATTCAGCTCTTGAAAAAGCAGCACTTTGTCAAACACCGCATATGATTCGAGAGCTTTTTGTTATAATTTTATTGTTCTCCCTGGTTTTCGATCCCCTATGTCTTTGGGAAAAATAAAAAAAATACCTTTCTGAAGACTTTAAAAAACAACTGGAAAGGCAAGGTGACGTTGATGTAGAGCACTCATATGATCTGATATTTAACAAATGCCTGTCGGTATTAGAGGATGCCGTATTATCAATAGGCGGCCGTCCTCTCAAAGAGTATGGATTACCTCAGCCAATAACATCAATACAACTTTAAAATAGAGAGTACGTGAAGGAGACCAGTTACGGTACAGTGGCCTTAGAAGAGCAGTAAAAAAAAATTAAGCATCCTTGAATGACGGGCAACAGGAAGTTTACAATAAAATTATTACAAGTGTAGATGCATTACCCTGGCTGCGATGTCGTCTGGCATTGCTGCTACATTACTCGAAGGTGGTCGAACTGCTCATGCTACTTTTGAGTTACCACTCAATTTAATCACTGCCGAGACTTCCATTTGCAACATCTCTAAACAAAGTAATTTTGCTGAAGTTTTGAAGAGAAAAATAATCGTGTGGGACGAAATAACGATGGCTCATAAAGGTGATATCGAAGCCTTAAACAGATTACTAAGGGATGTGAGGGGTAATAAAAAATTAATGAGTGGCGTAATAGTTTTGCTGGCCGGAGACTCTCGGCAGAGTCTACCAGTCTGTGGCAGACTCTTCCAGTGGTGCCAAAACAAACCAGAGCTGACGAAGTGAAGTCGGGCATTAATAAATCTAATGTGTGGCTCCAGTTTAATATTCTTAAGCTCTCTAAAAATATGAGAGCACATTCACAGTAATGGTGATTTTCTATAGTTTGATGGAATGATAACCATCCCGGAAGAATTGTGCACAGTTATTACTACGGTTCAAGAATTGCTGTCTAAAGTTTATCCGGACATTATTTATGTCAGAGGCAAACTCTCAAATTTGTGGGTATTGATTTGAGAGAACATTGTTCTCTCATGGACAGTTTCATGTTGCTTGCTCACGAGTAAGTTCACCCAATAACTTGATAGTTTTTGCGCCTAATGATAGATTAGTTAAAAAAATTGTGTACAAAGAAGTTTTGTAGGCCCTAATGTTTTACACACGCTATACCTAATTAATAATGATACTTCTTAATGCGAGCGAAGCCGCGGGCAAAAGCTAGTATCGCTATAGGACGTAGCGCGCGCCCCCCCTCAGCCGGTACCGTCGCAACCACTATGTTCTTGCATTTTAAATCTGTAATATCTGTAGACTTTTTCACAATAGTGTATCCACTCAGGACGCAATCAAAGCTCTCATCACAGATATATCATAAGCTGTTAATGAAAATAAACCATGCCTATGCGTATTCATCGACTTGTCGAAGGCATTCGACACAGTTGACTATGACCTTCTATTGAAATCCTTGGAGGATATTGGTATAAAAGGCAAAACTCTGAATTTGTTCAGAAGTTACCTCACTGATAGATTCCAGTGTGTGAGAATTGATGACGTGTTGAGTGACACGCGAAAAACTGTTATT
>WOGJ01267917.1:0-12422 GCA_015342185.1 Leptinotarsa juncta
GTGTGTATATAAATTAGTTAGTGGAATATTGTAAAAATAATTTAGTTTAAGACAGTTAGTTCTTCAATTCGTTACAGTATCTTCTGTATAATTCAGTGTTCATGTAGGAGTATTTGTTTCGAAAAAATGTTTTTGTATCGTGTAATTCAATGTTCATATGAAAGAAGCTGTTTCAGGAGGACTTTCTTTCAGTTTGTGTCTGAAAGTTACTTCTTTGCATGATCTACACATTCTTATGTAGAGTTACTTATTTTCAAATTGATTACTTCTTTTCTTTCTTTGGAGGAGTCCCTTTTTTTGTATCAAGATGGAGTAGTAGAAACCTAAAAATATTCTTCATCTTCTCTTAACTTCTTCTTCTGCTGCAAAGTCAGCAATCAAAAGTATCACAGAAGATGCTCTGGAAAAATTGATGATGTTTCGTAAACATGGCCTGATGAAATGTTACAAATCTATTTTGAATCTATTTTTCTTTATAAATTTATAATACTCCTTTTGAATTTGATTATGATCGATCAATCCATTAGTTTGAAAATGAACGGTTTTCACTGTGAGTAATCAATTGAAATTAAGCTCTACAGTCTTCTGATCGCAAATCTTGGGCCACTCACTGAAATGACATGAAATTATTAATACTTTGCTAACTCTATTTTTGGTCTTGATATTTACTGCAAACAAATGATATATTATCATTCGTTCCATCCATAATCACACGAAATAGTTGATAGATCAGCGAGAGTAAAATAACTGGTTCCAATTGATAGCGATGGTGAAGGAAGAGTCAGTCACAAAAGTGAATCCAACAATTCAATTTCTGAGTTCAGAAGGAACATTTTCGTTAATGACTTTTCAAGAAGACTCAAAAGTATGTTCAACAGTAAATTAATTTCAAATTAATATTTATTTCCATCACACTATGGTTTGACTAATCAGCATAACTGCTTTTCGTATTTTTGAAGCTGTTGAACGTATTTGACAATGGCAATCCAATTTTTTGAGGCTGACTGAAAATTTTTCAATGAACAACTATTTTCAGGAATGGTTCAACAGAGATGTTCTGCTGCCCAAGGAAAAGGTATGGGAGGTTCGTCATTAGTCAACGGAGTAATTTATCAACGAGGAGATCCCCAGATATTTGACAACTGGGCTGAAATCCTAAACGATTCAAGTTGGTCTTATGAAAATGTACTGGAATTGTTCAAGAAATCCGAGAACTTTGATTACTCAAATCGTTGGGCTCCTGTGAATGAAAGTTACCACCGTACTGGAGGATATCTCAACGTGGATCACGTGATACCACCAGATGAATTAACGGGTGTTTTCTTGGATGCAAATAAGAAAATAGGATATGATATTCTTGATTATAATGGACCCCGTCTAGATGGTGCTTCCGTGTTCCAAGTATATAAAAAGAATGGTCGAAGGCAGGATACTTTTACTGCCTTTTTGAAACCTATTCTTCATCGAAAGAATCTGAAAATTCTCACTGGAAGCTATGTCACTAAAATAATAATTGACAATGTAACAAAAGAAACTGAGGGTGTCATTTTTACTGAAGGTGGTGAACTGTATAGAGTTTCAGCCAAAAAAGAGGTCATACTTTCAGCTGGAGTTTACATGAGTCCAAAAATTCTCATGCAATCTGGTGTTGGCCCAAGAGAACATTTGGTTGATGTCGGCATTGACCTTATTGAAGACTTAGAGGTCGGTAGGTCTCTGATAGATGACGTGGCTACTCAATCTCTTCTATTCACCTCCAATCTTCAATCACCTAGCCAAAGTCAAGAAGAGCAAGTGAAGGACTATCTTCATGGGGTTGGTTCCTTGACGATTACATTTCCTTCCCAAGGTGTTGGCTTTTATAAATCAAATATAAATAATCTCACGACTTTTATGGACATTGAGCTGGTTGGTGTAAAATCCGCGAAATCAGAACTTGGAATGAAATCTGTAGGATGGAAAAATGATTCATATTCTGCAACATGGGGTAACAACACAAATGCATTACAAATAACCATAATAAATGTCAATCCCTTGTCTAGGGGTAGTGTTAGACTTGCAAGTTCTGATCCTTACGAGTTTCCTCTGATAGATTTCAATCTTCTGTCTGATCCAGAAGCGAAGGATATTGCTGTTATGTATGAGGGGCTGGAGTTAGCTCTCAAGTTATTGAGCACGCCAGGATACCAAAGATTGAATCCAACATATGCAGGTGTTTCTTTGCCTGGATGCGAAAAATATGAATATTTATCTAAAGAATATTGGTACTGTTTCATCAGACAAACAAGCATACCATCTTTTCATTCAAAAGGTAGTTGTCCCATGGGCAAACATCCAAAAGAAGGAGCAGTCGTAGATTCTAACTTTAGAGTATTTGGAATCGATAAACTGCGGGTTGCAGACTCGAGTGTATATCCTACTACAATTTCTGGACACCCTAGTGCTGCATGTATAATGTTTGGTGAAAAGCTTTCTAATATTATCAAGTACCCGTCATGAAATATTATTAATGGACTCTGCTGAAATATATTTTTATTCATGTATAACTCTATCGTTAATGTTGAAAACATCGACTCAATAAATTAGGCAAACTCTATTATGAACTTCTTACACTTACCTTAGAGGTAACATACGATACTAATGACCTGTGATTTTTAGTTTCACGAAATATACCTTTCTTAGGTGATATTATCAGGAGTCAGGAAATGACCGGTGTGAATAACAATAATGATAATAATAATTCTTGGCTCACTGCACTTGCTCAGGGCACACGATTTTCGGACCCAATGTTCACTTACCACACGTTGTGGGGAGTGGACCTCGGTCGATAATGCTGGCGCGCCCTCTTAAATGTATCGGGGCTTTGGGGGATAGGGCATGACCGCATACTATGGGAGAAAAAAATTATAATAATAATATCAGCTTTATTGTCATTATCATCTTCGAATATATTTCAAGCGAATTATTCAGGTACAATTTAATTGATATATGACGATAAAAGGTAAAGTTCAATTTGCATGATGACAAGACATCATTTAATTGATCACTCAACCTGAAAAATGTCGCCTAGTTCGCAAAGAAATTAACAAAAAAGGGAAAATCATCTCAAAATACTATGGCTATTTGTACATTTCTAATAGGTTGGTTGCTATTATGTCGTCAATAGTTTGAAGGTAGTAAGAATCGTTTAAAATTGGTAATGAAACGGTTGAAGTCATTTCGTTTCATGCGCTCGGGATTGCCATTACAAATTGCACAGATCTGGTAGCTTAAACTCTTTCGGAAGAACTATGTGCAAAAGGGAGGTTGGTCAAACATGGACCATACAAAACATGAGCATAATTGAATATAGATGTTAACATGTTTTCCGTTAACAACAATTCCGTTAACAATTCACACAAATTCACTTTCACCTTCATAGGTAGGCAATTTTGGTGTCCATACGAGTATATAATTTTAAGCGAATGATATGTACGTCAAATGAATTGATTACCGTGACTTTCCAATTTCAAGTCCATATCTGAAATGACGCCAAGGCTTTTGGCTTCTGAAACAACCTTAAGTGCATGATCATTCACTTCTAAGATTCACATCAATAATTTATATTTCAGCAGTGAGCAGAAGCACTTTTCACAAATAATGTTAAGTCTGTATCGATTTGAGTAGACGCATCTATCATTCATGGTGAGAAACTGTAATACAACTTAGTGTCGTTTCTGTACAAATGTATACTAAAAATTTTTAAACATTCTGCAAGTTGAGATATGTAGATGGCAAACAAAACTGGTCCCAAAATAGAACACTGTGGCACTCCACATATCAGCTTTGAATATTGTAAGCTATTTTTTTCTATGGTAACCTTTTGTTGACGGTCGGTGAGATACGATGTAATAAGTGATATAGCATTTTTAGAGAGTCCTAGAATTAATAACATTAAATTGAAGTTAATAGTATTGAACGTTCTACTGTATTATTTTTGCCATTACGTACTCTCATAATTCCACTATATGCAACAGAGCAGTTGGACAACTATGTCCTTTACGGAATCCGGATTAATTTATTGGAAGTATAGAGCAATTGTTAATATGTTCTTCCAGCTGAACTCTCTTTTAAAAATTTTTGGCAAAGTTGATAATAAACCAATAACACGTTGAGCTTTGTAATCTGATGAATTCATTTTTTTGGACTACTTCCACAATGGCTGTCTTCCATACTTCTTGAAAATTGAAGTCTATAAATTTATTTTTAGAAAGAGGTGAGTTCTGTGGTTGGTTCATCAATGAGAATCAAGTTAACAAAAAATATCATTTAACTGTGGGAAAATGCCACATTTCGATGTGTGACTGATATTTGAATAGATTCTTCTTCATAATATCCTCAAGAAGAAAAAGCTAATTGAATCCAAGCTAGGACAAGTTTCAACCTTTGAAGGTTGCAGTTTCCGAAAGGAAAAAATACTGGAAATGGAATTTAATGTGCGGGGATAAATCAGCCATTTCAGTTACCCAGTCGGTCAGTTTGGAACCTTTGGTGTTGTAATAAATATTACTACACCAAAGGTTCAAGAGGAAGATGAAACTGATCTTTCTCTTAAAGATGATCATTTGGTGATCGAAACACGTGTTGAGGTGTTAAAATAACGGTTTCGCTTTGAGAAAAAACTCCAGTAATATTCACTCGGTCGGTACACATCGTTCATCGAGGCTGAACTGTATGCAACCTTGCAATGCGCAAAGAACATCAATTCAAGGTCTCAACGAAAGATAGTAAGGTTGCACTTGGAGTATTAACGAACCCAAAAGTGACATCATGACTGGGAATACTGGCAGAGGATAACTATATACTGGCTGCCAGAATTCTGAGGCACCAGAAAAGCTGATGAGTATGACAGACACACATCATGAACCCTATGTATAGGTCCTGAACTAGCTGTGAACGTACCAAAGTTTTTGGTATGAAAATAGATCGGAAAGTGGGCCAATAAGAAACATAGAGAGGGCTGGGAAAACATACTAGGAAACACACAGAAAACACCTTCCTAGAGGGTTGGTTTGAAAATAGAACTAAAGCAGTGATTCAATAAAGTAGGAATTGGTTCGAATGGATTACAGGGCTATTTACTGGAAACTGTCCATTGAGAGGATAACTGAACAAATTAGGGCTGTACAACAGAGACCTAAACTACAGGCAATCCAAAGAAGGGTCAGAGACAGCTCTGCTTTGGGTCACAAGAGGCAGACAATTCATGGACAACCTAAAAAAGATTAAACTAAAACCGCCAAAATCCGCTGAAAATCCAAAACATGAGCTTTTTCCAATCACCAGACCACCACCAGACTTATAATGCATACCGGTGCTGCATTAACAATATATACACTTTGAATTCGATTAGTTTGGAATTCCATTGTCTAATATGATTCTTCTGTGATTCGAAATCTAAGAAAGAACAAATAAAATTATAATGAATACTTTGAATTGCGAATGATTTCAATGAACATTTCGACATTCGATAAAGAATGATGACAGTGCAGGGAATAAAAATCCTTAGATACAACAACTGCATTACACATCCCAAAGGGTATTTAAGTCTCCGATAAAGAGTCATAAATATCACATTAGCGGCTGACGGTGTTTCGGTTGAGACGCGGGAGGCTGCCATTAGTTGCTCGTTTGCCGCAGCTTCTACCGCAAAAAGCAAATGCGGCTGTTGGGAACGGTTATGTGCGTTTCCAGTTTCGTTCCAGATTATCTTCTTCGGATACCGTTCTTATTACGCACTTATGTCATATTTACGGCCTTCCCGGCATGGTGAATCAATGGGCTGCTGTCAATAATACTGAATTCAAATAAGGATTACGGTTTCGTTTTTCAGAAGATCCACGTTCGTGTTCATTGAACATTGATTTCGAGACTTCAGTTTAGTGTTGAAAATTAAATAAATGGAAATGAAGGAAAATATAACAATAAACAATAGTAAATACAGGCCATAATAATAATAATAATATTTAAAATAATAATGTAAAGAGAAGCTGCTCATATATGTGTAACGCAGCACTCGATACAATATAAGCGTAACCTCTTCATGGCCTGGATCGATTATCGCAACGCATTTGATACAAAATCGCATGAGCTCGTCTTGAATTTGCTCGGATGTCTTCCGGCACCCGAGAAAATAGTGATATGCCTTGAACAACTCTGGCGTACTCGCTTCACTATAACATCTGGTTGGGTTAGAGTCCAAACAGGGAAAGTCACTTTCAGTGCATTTCTTTATTTCTGCATCTCACAGTTGCAATTATTTGTTGCGATTAGAAATACTAGAGGGTATAACTGTGGCACCCTCTTAAACCGGGGGTTTTATATTTTCATATGGATGACTTTAAACTGCATACCTCTGGAGAAAAGAATATCCATCAGTCCTTGACGGTGGTGGAAGATTACCTAAAAGCATGCTGTCGGTATTAAATTCAGGATAGAGGAATGTGAAACCGTCCATCTCTTAAAATGACGATGCGGGTACTACGGCTCCTAGATGGAAGTATCTTGCAACATCTGAATGCCCGAGGGACGTATACCTATACCTACCTCAGGGTGGAAAAATGCCACTCACAAGAAGTAACAACAGTGAAGAACTCTTTCCGTGGCAAGTATCAGGACAAACTTTGACACATCTGGTCATCGGAACTCTCGAGAAAAAACAAAGTTGCTGCCACAAATACGCTTTTCATTTCATTCTTAGTCTATTCGTTTGTAGTAGTGGAGTGGACTGAACGAAGTGATCATCGAGTTGGATTCCGATCAGCAAAAGGCCCAAATGAGAGACGCAGAGATCGCTTCACTCCTCTTCAACAACATTGAAGACTTGGACTCATTAAAGTGACTGATCTTCGATTTCCTCAGGTCGAGTGGTCTACAGTCAGAAACTGAGGGGTTCATCATGGCCTACCAGGATAATATTTTCAACAACCTAATCTGCAATAGTCGTGAGATGGTTATGATGGTTTCTGACACTATATGCAGGTGAGCCTCAGACCCAGATGCACTTGCTGTCAGCATGTCCAGCATATGCGGTCGCAGCCTATATCCATCAACATAACGCGAAACTAAGAGTACTCAAATACCACCTACAGCACTTTTACAGTATTGACGAGACACGAGACACTCCGAAGGATATTGAATCCGTTGTGGGAAACGAGAGGTGCCAAATTTATTGAAACAATTCATTCACTACCCTCAGGATCATACAAGCTAGTGAACCTGATGTAGTTTTTCTCGGTCATCAAAGCAAGACAATATTTGTAGTGGAGACGAAAAGAATAATGTCTTCATTTCAGTATGGTCACCATTACATGGCATTGGATAAGTCAGTTTATAAATATGAAAAACATTTTGAATATAAATAAAAGGAAATTTGAATAAGTTCATCTGTTGTTGTTGAAAATAAGACTGAATACTACTGGAGTATTATCTAACACCAAACCGTTATTTTTAACACCTCGACATGTGTTTCGAATACCAAGTAATCATGTTCAAGAGGAGATACGTGTTTCGATCACCAAGTGATTATCTGCAAGAGGAAGAGGCCCGATCTTCCTTGATTTATTTAATAGTTTCACGTCCACTGTGCTCCCCAGATGAATGTCGTATTTGAGAGAGCCAAATTCAATATGACTGTACAGAAAGAAGGACAATTATTTGATAAGTTTTTGACTGAACTCAGAAAAACTGTCAAACTGATTGATTACCCTAACGAGGAAGAGATGATTCGTGAGAAAATAGTCATATGGTTGAGAGATAGTTCCGGGAAGGAGAATTTGATGAGAGAAGCTAGTTTAACGTTATAGAAAGCAACTGACTTGTGTAGAGTTTCAGAAATTAGCAAAGATCAAGTGAAGACTTTGGATAGTGAGGTTGAAGTTGATGGTCTGAAAGCTAGTACGTTCGGTACACAGTCAAAAATGCAGATTAATAAAAATCAGACACTCAATAGATGGACGGTAGCCTTGGTGGGTCGACGTGGGTGATAGTTGCACTCACTCAATCCACTGCTGTGTGAGCCGGTAGTGCAAACGGCAAGGCCAGATGATTGATTTTCATTTCCTATCGTCCAACCCGTGTTAGAAATCACACGACGTTAGTCCTTAGCTAGCACAAGTTTGAACTTTTGAAAGTTGTCATTCGTAGGGGGGCGGAAAAACAAGATTCAACAGATAATAATCGTAGATGCATATATAAGTATGGAAAAAATGTCCTGCTGTTGGAAAAACTTGCGCCAGGTGTCTAAGTCATGATAATTTTGTCAGAGTTTGTGGTATTGAAAAGTAGAGCTGAACCGGAATGCCAAAAGCGTCAGACAAATATTATATTATAGTGTCTTATGGTGACCCAGAGTTCACATACGTGTATGCCACATACGTTGTTGGATTAATTGAAGAAAAAGTTATGTGATTTTATGTCTTGGGGAATTATACAGAAATTATATGAACCAACAGAGTGTATACACCCTTTGTTGGTAGTGGAAAAACCAAATCATGATCTACGTCTGTGCTTAGATCTGAAAGATTTGAATCTAGCTATCCAACGAGAACATATTCCAATATCCTCTTATTATGATATAGCTGTTAAATTGACTAATAAAAAGTTTTTCATTGTTCTTGACATAAAAACTGTGTATTGGCGTATTGAGTATTACAGTGTTATTTCTGATTAAAAAAATTTTGGAACACCTTTTGGCCAATACAAATTCATTCGTTATGGTATATGTTAAGCTCCTGAGGTGTTTTAAAAATATAATTGTGATCGGTGTCATAATTTGCAAGTTTCAATTTCTCAGGGAGGGGAACTGCTCGAAACTATCGATGTGTTCGTATAAACTACTAAGGCTCCCGCTATTTGATTTATTACTTTTTAATCAATCGATTTCCATCGAGTTTGAAATTTTCAGAATAGAATTTATAATTAGATTTGTATTGATATATGTCTCGTACTTTGAAACACGTTGGCTGAAGGTATCATTGTATCTAATTCTATAATATAAAATGGAAGATATAGCGGCGAAGAAAATCTAACCTGTATTCGCGTGGGTAGCATTAACAATATTCATTTCAAGAAAATACTGAATGTTTCATTGTTATCACTTTCATGTGACTGCGTTTCATTTGTGAGTGTTCAAAGGGAACGGACTTCATTATCTGGCAGAGTTCACGCATAAAACGTTTCAATAATATGTTTATTTTGGGTTAAAAAGTTCAAATTTTCGTAGACGTGTAAATGTGAACTAACCTAAATCAAATGTTTTTTGAAGAATACATTGAATGTGATGTGAAATATTATGATGATGGAATATGTTCCATTTGCAGCGAATTTTCTGGCAATGCGTAATATAATGTATGAATATTTAAATATATGAATGTGAATAATTACAATCAAAGGTGATAATAAATACTCAATTCAATATGTACATAGACGATGACCTCATAGATAATTTATTTTGCATTCGAAAGGTGTTGTACATTATTATGGTGGGCTCTGTAGTGTGGAGATTTTTCTGAACTAGGGCTTACCTTAAAGACTTAATGATAACTCAGCATTTGGTCTCTCTGTGAAGTGAAAATCGATCATCCGGCCTCGCGGTTTGAACCACCGGTTCATAGTTGAAGTCTCCTTGATGCGAGATGTCAGGCTTGTTCTTTCAGGAGTTCAGTTCAGTTGAGTTCAGCAATGCATTCGTGATTCAGCCAAACACCACCGATGAGACCGTATCGTATCGAAATAGCAATGTTTGGTGTTGCATAATGAAGTAGTCCTATTTGATCATCAAAGTTAAATGTTCTTCATCATGGAGTTTTCAGCTCCGGCTGAGACAATGATCATATAAACCGGAAAATACGAATGAAATTTAGATGCAAGATTCGCACAGATTTTACCCAGATATGATAATTGCTCAAATTATTGATGTCCTTGGTGGCATAATGTCCTCTCTCAGTATTATAAAGGCTTCCCAGCAAAAACCGTAGTTTTTTTTTTATAACTCATCTTCAACTATTTTCTCAAACCCGAAACGGATACCATGCACCTGCGAAAAAGTGTATATTGGTAATACCAAAAGATCCATGGGTACAAGGCTAAATGAACATCGGAGAAACTGTAGATTGGGTCAAATAGACAAATTGGCAGTAGCGAAACACGCGCTTATTGAAGGAGGTCACATGATACTGTTTGAAGATGAGAAGCTGCTGGCCGCCGATCATGGGTTACCCAGTCGGCTTGTACGGGAAGCCATAGTATCCATAAACATACGAAGAACAACAACAGGAAAGAGGACTTCTTAACGCTTAATCGGATTTGGAATCCCATACTCAAAGATGCTGATATGGCAACTGCGCAATGCAATGTCACGGCTCTTAGAGATGACAGGTCACTCATTAATGAATCAAGTATTAATACTGTAACCAATAACAACCCGCTAACAGATACGGCGGGGAATAGATACAGCTTTAACAGTTAATAACACTTCGGCCAATATCAAAATATCAATAAGAGAGGCGAACTACCTGAGTCCACATAAATATAACCTACGAACTAGAAATCACCAGGTACCGGTGGATCATCAAGATGAATAAACTTCTGAAGAAGTCAACCACTCATGCTCGCGAAACGTTAAGATGCAGTTGCAAAGTAGGACGACTTTCAAATCCGAATTAAAATAGTTTTCTGGGAACGTTTCCAATTTTTGGATGCAGCGGGAGATGATCGGGAGAGTTATACAAACATTTCACCTGCACCAAAAAATCAATAGCCAACTTTGACTGCGAAAGGCGATTTTTCTAATCTAAATATGATTGATAAACCTGAAAAGTCGTGGGCCTGATGCAGCTCCACTTCGAGTCCCAAAATCAAAAAAAAGAAAGAAAATTCTAGTCTTGATAAATTTATAATAGAAAAAAATGAAGATGGAGAGTTTTTAAGAGATGCATTGATGAACTGGTGAAGTCACCAGAAGAAATAGATAACGAGCATGAACTGTTTTTTAAATCCGTGGCGGCCATTGTTAAAAAATTCCCACCAGATCTCGTCTCTCGTACAGAAGCGATTTTTTTGAAATAGTAACTGAAATGGAACTACTGAACCAAATGCCGCCACGATTCAATAATATAAGTTAGTTTATAATGGAAACCAGACGATATACCTAATCTTTCTCAGCAGCATCATCATCCTTGTTGACCATTCCGGACAATTCTAATACCAGTGATATAGTATCTGAAGCATTAGTGAAAGCTTTTCAAGTTAAAGACGACTTATATTGTAACTTGGTATATGTTTTTTCAAATGAATGTATTTCTTAATTTTATTATGTCTAAATTATTATTTATTTTTTCATTTTATTGATTTGTCCAGTTTCTTAGGAGTTGAAGCCTATTTTACTGTAGAAGTAAGAGGTAACTTTTCAGTTTCTCTCTTGAAAGGTTCAAAACGTATGCGAACCTTTCACGGGACAGTCTACAACATCTAAATTTTTCTTCTTCATTAATGAGTTACAAAAGAGTCTATAAAAGAGTTATTTATGTATAACACTGATTTGGTTTTATTTCGCAGTGAAAAATTTATAAATACTACTAAACAATTGCGTGATTATACTTTTTATTCAAGAGTTCACATTGCGGATATTTCAGTTTTGTTCCAAAGGCTCTTTAGAATTCTGCAATGATTTATTTTTCAGATTGTTAATGGATGAAATTTCAAAAACGTTAGAGCAAACGAGAGTGATACTATTTAAATTTTTGTTACAATTGTAATATGAAATTTAAAATAAATTACTAATAATCAATTTCAAATGCTTCTAGTGTCAATAAACTGAACACTATCAACGGAAAGTAACGATTTCGAAAACAAAAACTGCATAATTTCATATGATTACTCTCAAACCGAGATCGTTACCGTAGCAAGTTTCAATTTCAAAAGGATTACGATGAACGCTAGGGATAATATCCAATTACAGGAAGCTATTTACTCATGGCTTATCTTATAAGTAACGAAAGCCACCTCCCTGATACTTGGGATACATGCTTTTATTGAAAAGTTTCAGCTGCAGGATCCAATCGAAGGATTTTCCAATCAAATTAAAAAATTTATTTTCGAACTCCTCTGACGCAAGTAACATACAGGGTGTTCTTTAAACACATGCTAGTATTTAAGGAGGTAATTCTTAGACCCATTTTAAAAAAATCCTATGGACGTATGTCTTAAACGCCTTAACTTTTGAGATGCAGGGTGGGAAAGTTTTCAAAAATAATCAGTTTTTTAATAATAACTGAGATAATTTTGTAGACATCTTTGGCATATTTGGTACATATGCTCCATGCCTCAAGGCGCATTTTCTGATGTACACAACATGGGAATTTTTTGGGTACTAAACTCTCCAA
>WOGJ01268150.1:0-12940 GCA_015342185.1 Leptinotarsa juncta
AAGCTTTATTTCAGTACGACAGCTGGTCGTACTGTCATCATCTGGCACTTCTCAAACAGTTTGGTACAATTGAGTACAAGTGGTCGAGGTATCAGAATACTGAAAATGCTTGATAAGTGGAAGATACTTTTTTGAATACATGCATTTTGGAAAGTAACTGTCTATGTATAAACAATTATCATCTCTGTCTTTCGATTCTTGAGTTTTTGAGACTATTCATAGTCAACATATTTAAAAAACATTTTATTTTACAAAAACGCAACACGTGTTTCGCCGTACAATGGCTTTTTCGGGCGTGTTTTTACTAACAATATTCTACATATTCAATGGTTAATATATCTAGTTTTACAATTAGAAGTAGGTACCTGACTTTTACCTAAGTTTGTAATGAATTAAATTTTCTGAGCTTATCTCCAAATTTTCACATTTGAAAAATATTTAGTAACGGGTTGTTATTCAATTCCAATTGATCATTCAGTAAATTATCCGAATTCCTGATTCTATTGATTTCTGAATATTGTAGAAGATTGACTTTCAAACTCTTCTCTTCTAAATGTAACACGTCGGATTCAGGATTGAACTCATGTCCTTCTGCTAAAAGGTGCATTGCAAATGTATTATTGGTCTTTCTATTCACAAAACTATTTTTATGCTCTTTAATTCTTTGAGAAAATGTTCTCCCCGTTTGGCCAATATACAGTTTTGGCAAGAGCCACAAGTCAGCTTATATACTCCTGAGCTATCCAACACTGAAATTTTGTTTTTTATTGTTTTTAATAAATGCACTTATTATGCTTATTATTCGTTCTGTAAGTTTACGCATTTTCTCTTCACAAAACGGACGATATTATTGGTTGATTCACCCAAATATGACAATGTTCTATAACTGACGTTATCGCATTTTAATTTGGGTAGATCAGGTCTATGGCTTGCTTTTGTAGTTTTTTTGGAAAGAATGAAATCTATAATGTCTACCTTATGACCGTTGTTGACCTCTGGAAATTAGTCTCAGACAGTGGAATATTAAATAGTTTGTAAAGCAAACCACCTTTTAGCAGAAGGACATGAGTTCAATCATGAAAGCGATGTGTTACAGTTAGAAGAGAAGAGTTTGAAACTCAATCTTCTAGAATGTTTAGAAATCAATAGAATCAGGAATTCGGGTAGTTTACTGAATAAACAATTAGAATTGAATTACTCTCCTTTACTAAATTTTTTTTCAAATGTGGAAACTGGGGCATAAGCCCAGGAATTTTAATTCATTACAAACTTAGGTAAAAATTAGGTACTTGAAATGTAGGTACGTCTAATATTGTTAGTAAAGTACGCCCGAAGAAGCCATTGTATGGCGAAACAGGTGTTGCGTTTTCGTAAAATTTTCAAGTGAAAATCTCACACTAAAGTGTTATGGATTTTCATCAAGTATCGGCCAATTCCTATATATCTATAGTCAATTTTATATCTATAGTGAACAAAATACTTGATATTTGAGAGGAAACCGGATGAATTTATAGAATGTCCTTCAAAAATTAAGAAAAGGTTTTGTAGGAAACCCTTGGAATAAGTAACGGTTGCTGATAAAAATGAGTATGCTGAAATGGAAATGTGCCGAGAAAATTGTACTAGTAACAACGAAAAAGAGAACTCATTGCCAAATTATCTAGAGAAGGCAAAGATTCTTCCTTCAAATAAGAGAGAAATAACATGTATTCTGAAATGTGATAGAACTTTCGGAAATAATCAGGAATGTTCGGGCCCATCCCACGATAAAGGTAGATAATTATATGATGTGGTAATTCTCTATGCCCAATCCATGAAAAAGCTTCTCGTTTTTATCTGGATAACTTGCTTGTGAAGAGATGAGGAAGTTTTACCAAGAGCATTCCAGAACATACCGGTATATTCTGGAATGTTTGAGAATAGTGTGAAACGTTCGGAAATATTCCGAAACATACCAGATCATTGTGAAACATCTCAGAACAGTCTTTATTACTGTGGAATATTTTGGAACATTGTGGATCATTCGAAGTCCTTTTAGTGTGGATGAGGCTCCCAATTGATAAAGATATATAGAGCAAATTCCGTTGACCCCTTATGATTCAAAATTTATACTCTTATTTCAACTATATTATCTCATTTCCACTCTTTGAGCAAAAGCCTCAGACTAATTTGTCTTTTGATAAAATTCGCTTGACCAAAGTTTACTTTCAACTATCAATTTTAATTTTGAAAAAGGTGAAAATATATCTATTTATAGACAACAAAAAGTAAACTTTCAAAATATATCTATCTATTTAAAATATGTTCCCTACGGAAAACAAAACCAATGCATTTGGAACCTTTTTTTATCAGATCTGTCGCAATGGTTTGTCAGGCCGCAACAACTTCTAAAAAATGCATTTGAATTACATAGCAAAAGGTAACTAATATGTATAATGTGTATAAAATGCTTAAGGCATGTAACGCATTTATTTAATAAGAAATCATATCATCTCCGTCTAAATAGTTCTCCAATTACTTACCAATTTATATGTTACCATTATTTCAAATATTGAAATGGATCTCATAAGCATCCATTGAAAGATAGGCATATGCCATCGCGTACTTTTTTTGTAAATTCATAAAATAACAATATCTAGTGAATTGTTTTGTTATATGTTACAGGGCAGCGTTTTCGATGCAAGCTCTCAGTCAGAAATCGTCACCCGAAGGTCACCTTATTTACTAGAAACTGTCTGCGTTAATATGTCGTGTTGAAAAATATTTATTCATTCATTCAATTTCCGTGAAATTATACAAAATCTAATTCATAAGTCAAACTCTAGAGGTTCAATTTATATTAAAGACAAGCACATTTGCAAATCGTAAACCAATCGGAAAAACCAAGAAATATTCTATAACTTTGAATGAAGTAAGAATCTCCACTTCTGCAATAATCTCAATAATCACACACTGGAGGCTTCTGACAAAAATATAAGTTATCTTTGATAATAAATATGGCAACAAGGCAGATGCAGGATTGTTGAATAACTGAAACTGAATATTCATATAGTAAGCATGAATAACTTCAATGTATACAATTAATATACATTGGTTTCAACAAACATAGACCAATAAAAGGTATCGCGAATGATGAAAATATGAAAGAGAAATGAATATTTCAGATTCAATGAAAAATACTTTTGTGATATCATGCCCCACCCAAAATTATGTGATTTTCAATATACTTCAATCAGATTTGCTCTAGCTCTAACTTGCAACTCAGCTACTATGATAAAACTATGAGTGAAACCTGATGGATATTGGCAATTTCCGCAATAACCCACTATTCATTAATGACTGCTTCCACCATTTGATTTTGTAATTTCTGTACGTTAGATCTGTAGTGAAATAGATTTAGTGGAAAACATTTGAAAAACAGGTAAATGTTCGAATTTCTTCTCGCATAAGATGATATTATCAAAGTAATGAAGCGTCCGCTATCGTGTAATATAAAGAAGTGTCACGAGAAATGAAAAATAATAAATAATTTTTTTTATAAGAACATATGCCTCAACTGCCGGAGTCACGATTAGAAAGGACAAACTCCGGACTGATAGGCCGTGGTCGAATAATATCACATATCAAATGTCTCGTCTGCTACTGCGGCGGCATATCCTCAGTGCGCGAGGATGAAGGTAGCATCTCGAAGTTACTATTTTTTTGTTACATATGATTGTTTTCAGAATCTCAATCACATTCGGCAAAAAAATTCAACTATAATTTCTCACAAATATTCTAAGCAATTGAATCAATGGTGAAAACATGTCTTTTTGTTTTCCACTAGAGAAATGAAAAATTAATCCTCAAATAATTATTTGAAAAATAAAAAAATATATATAAAAATCGGACTACAGTTGATTGTATGCTTCCTCAAGCATAAACTGAAAGTTGCTTCAATTCAAAATCGTTTATTAACATTTTTTCTGGTGTATAACAATTCTTTTTTGTGGGTGTTTTGTGTGTGGCCCTGTTATAGGCTAATGCCTCTTCAGGGTAGTGAAAATTACTTCTAAATTACAACCATTTTATACTCTAACCTATTACCTACCCGTCTGCCTAATGAATGAATCTACCTGAAAAGGTCAGGTATGAATATTCATTAACTATATCAATAAATTTTTGGAAAGTATACCTGTAAATATACTTAACTAGTTTTACCTGCAAATGAACAGACTCAATAATGGTGAATTATTTAATTTAGTTTGATCGTTCAAAAGATATTGAGAGTTTTTGAATTTGTTTATTACCATACTCTCCAACAAGTTAACTTTCAAACCTTTCTTCTGGAAATGGAGGGGCTTGCATTCATGGTTGAACTCATGTCTCTCTGAGATTAAATAAGTGGTATATGTGGAATTTATTTTTTCCTTTCTGGAAACTATTTTTGTGCTCCTTTATGCGGGCTTTGAACGGTTTACCAGTTTGATCTATATAAAACATCGGACATGACCCACACGATGATTTATACACTCCTGATTTTTCTGAAACTGAACTTTTATCATTGTTATTCTTAATGTGCATGCATAAGTTGTTGTTGGTTTTAAAAGCATTATTTACACCTTTGCTGCGCAGAAAATTTGAAATATTGGTAGTGGATTGGCCTAAGTAGGTTAAAGTTCTATAACTTTTATCCTCTTCTCTTCTAATTGGGTAAAGTTCTTTCAAAGCTTGACTGTATAACTTTTTTGATGATTAAGAATGTATTAGACCGCAATTGTAAACATTGTTGACGGCTATTTGCTTTATTATATTCAGTTCTTTATTGAAATTCGCCTCTGACAAGGGCACGTTTATCAGTCTGTGGATCATACTGTTGAAAGCTGCTACCTTATGCTGATATGGGTGGGTCGTCGAATTATGAATGATAATATCTGTATGTGCCGGTTTACGATTGTTAACTTTTGTTATTGGCAAGTCCAAGTCCTGTTCCATCTCCATTGTGAATGTGATAAAAGGGTAGAGAGAATTGATGAAATTCAAAAAGTTCGTGAACTCTCTGTTCCTTCCTGTGAAACATACCAGGATATCATCCACATATCTATACCAATACACAAAACTTCTTGCCAGTGGATTACAGTGTATTCTTCTCTCCAAATCGTCCATGAAAATCTCTGTCAGAATAGGACTGAATGGGTTTCCCATTATGAGACATTTGCAGGATGAGTAAAATGTTTCATTGAATTGGAAGTAATTCTGTGACAAACACACCGTAAGCAAGTCTAATATTTCATTTTTCACTACCGGATTGATAGAGTTTGCGTCCAATAGATTTTCTACCAGAGTAATCGTTTCATTCGGAGGAATACTGGGAAACAGATTCTTTACATCGAATGAAATCAATTTGACATTGTCCGGGAGTGTAATATCTTGAATTTCATTGATCAAACAGTATGAAATCCTCAAACTAAATTTTGATTCGAAATTGCTGTAGTTTTGAATAATTGCAATGAGTTTTTCGGATATTTCAACTGAAGGAGCTATGATGAAAGAACCTACCGGTCTGATCGGGTAGTTATTGGTAGTTAGTTGTGTAATTCAATCAACGAATACAATTTAGGTGGTTGTGGGTTCATGTCTAACGATCGTTATTTTTCCGTTTCATCCATGACACAATGAAAAAAAACTGTTTGCCTCTTTTTCATCTCAATTTGTTAATCATAATTGCAATTTACTGATACAGTTCAAAATGAGATTTTCATTCTAACAGATTCCACAGAAACCGAGACAAGGTTTTCGCTATATAGAGCTGTATAATAGCTTTCTGATCGAAAAAACTTTTGTGAAAATGAAACACGTGTAGCGCTTTCTGTAAAATATTGTAACAATTTAAAGAAATAACTGTCTTAAACAAATTTATTTCTGACAATATTTCACTATCACAAACTAATTTATATTCAACACTTAGCAATTAACACTTAATTTATCTCCACTATTTGAATTCCTAGTTTAACCGCTCGATTCACTTTCTAAACTCAACTGCCCTCTCTGGAGGAGAAACCGACCTTTTACATCGGAAATCCATCGTAGAATTTTGTAGTCTGTTCGGTACTCGCCTAGAATTTTCGCGGCGGTTTCAGAATGCATTCTTTCGGGGTGAGTCATGTGTATTCATTCGATGAATTTGCTGGCGTATGGGTCAGGCGCGGCTTCAGATTCCTTACAATATGATATGGTGAAAGTCTTATACTGAACTGTATTAGTAAGTTTTGATATGCATTTTCATCAATTGTCGGCCAGTTCCATTCAATGGAAATTTTTTAAATGCTGTAATATAATTGAAATACATTTTTTATACGTCATACGTCAATCTGATGAAATTTTTCAAAAATTACACCTCCGATTTGATCTCCAGAAAAATTTATTTGAAACATGTGGTGATTATATTTTTCAAATAAAAGTTTATGGAGATCAAATCGGAGGTGTAGTTTTTGAAATTACTATGGACCTTTATCAAGTAAAGGCGGAATCAATCAGAAAATCTAATGAACTATTGCTCATATTTTTAGAGGCTTCTTTCCTCTTCAACACAAAATTGAATTCGTGAACTATGAATGGTCGTTCTTTCAGAAAATTATAATTATCATTATGTTCAAATAAATTTTACCAGGGTGACAGACTTTTCCAAGACATTAGTGTCCTTATTATCATTATTACTCTCATTATAGTTCATCTATAACTAGCTTACCTCCTCAGGATAAGTAATTGTTTCAGTCCACGAATTATGTGTTTTATGTACATCAAAATTATTACTCTGTAAATTGAGAATTTGATTTGCATGTCGTTTTCTAACCAAATTGAATCGAAATGGTTGAAATTGTTCAACTGATTAGTGAAAAAAGTGATAAGATTTCCACAGTGTAACGTGCGATCTAACATCATAATTTGAATTCGGTACCAATTCCTTACCTCACCGTCCTGTGAAAATATTATATTAGATTCAATGAAAAATTGAAACAATTCCAATAAATCGTCTGCAATTGTCTTCACCCAAAGATGACGGCAAATAAGAGCAATCCAAACGTCGTTAGAGCACATTTGGGACCAACTCAAAAGACGTGTAAGAGGTAGAGTACCAACTACTGTGATCCTGGGAGAACTCAAGACGACTGTGGTAGAAGAGTGGCAAAATTTCCCCGAATTGGATATTCAGAATATGTTGGATGGGTTACCAAACTGACTCCAAAATGTCGCCACTTCCATATAACTATAAAAATATTTTGGAAAATAGATCACCTTGATGAATGAAATTGTTTTACACAGACAATTACAAGTTGTGGATTTTAGGCAAATATATAGTTTAGATGGTTGAGAAGTGCCTACTAAATACTTCTCAAATATAGGATTTCATTTATCATTCAATTTTCAACCAGGCCAGTAAGCACTGGTAAAAATAGGAATACACTCAACAGGATGAAAAACTGTTTTTAGAAGAATTCGATGATACTCTGAGTTATTTTCACCCAACTGTTGATGAAATTATATGTACTGGCGGTTTCAAAATCAACGTCCTAGATTTCGGAATTATACACGTTGACAATCTTTTTATCAGTTTTAAAAAACTTTGGTTTGACTCAAATCATTGACTTGCCTACTAAAATAAGTAAAAACAGCCAAACACTATTGGATTCAATTATAATTAACGAAAATTTTGAGATAGAAGGGGGTGTCATCGATAATAATGGTATTTCAGATCACTTCATAGTTCAATGTAAAATAAGAGTTGTTGATAAGGAGCGGATTACAAAAATGTGTACCTACAGGAATTTTAAAAATTTTGATGAAGAACTTTTTCAGAGAGACATACAATATGCTATTCTTCCAAAACGATCAAGAAAGCATTGATGAAAACATTTCTTTGTTGATAAATATCCTTCATAATTTGTTTGATCGACATGCTCACAATACTACTTCTAGAGTCACCAAACCCAAAGCTCCCTGGCTAACGTTTAACATGAGGCAGATGATGTCTGGGACTACAGTAGTATAAAGACATCAGGAACTATGTAAATAAGGCTATTCAGAGAGAAAAACAAGCATATTTTTGTTATCAGTTAGAGAACTCTAAAAATATTAAAGAACACTAAAATCAATCTAGCAAACCACTATTATAATGTTCATGCAGTCATTGTTCACTGTGGTTCTGGCGTTGAATTTGGTCATTATTATGCCTTGGTCAAAGATGAAACGGACCGTTTTAAGTTTGACGATAGTCGTGTCACCAAGTGTTCTACTTTGAGGAAAAGAAAGCCTCTTCTGTTGACCACTACCGGCTTCTGCTGATGCAATATTCGGTACATATCGTCGATTTCCTCTCAATAGGACTATATTGGACGACCATAAATTTGGTCATTGGGAAAAATAATGATGAAAAGTGTTTGTTTTTTTAAGCGTTAAAATGGTTACTAATCCCTGAATATTTTTTTTCTCTTTCTCTTTTTAATAAACAAACATTCATTACTAGAGAGTAATTTTTCGACATGCCGAAAAAATTACTTTTCTAGATCGTGGATGCAGGCAAAAAAAAAATTGAAAATAGTATTGATTTTTTTAAAACTCCGGAACTAACGATTGAATACCGTTGAAAGATACATTTCCTCATGTCGTTAGGTGAGTAATCATTGTTCTGTAAATTGTGTGCTCTGAATAAACACAGTGGGCCAAGATTGACAGTGTTTTACATTTGCCCAGTCAAGATTTCTGCCGCATTGTGGTAAGCCGGTTAATTTTTGAGATTAGGGAGGGCATCATTCCACTAAGGTCTGTTATGTTCTGAACAAATATCATTCGAATTTTATTATTATTACTTTCCTAAGTTGTGCCGATCGGGCCCTATTCCAAAAATCCCAACGCATTCGGACGTTGCGCCAGCATCACTAGCCAATGACTACTACCTACACTGTAATGTAAGCGAACATTGCTTCTGAGAATCATGTGCCCCGAGAATAAGAAGCAATGAGCCAAGGAAAGGTCTTCTGCAGATAATCTTGAAATTCTAGAATAGGAAAGGCATCATTCCAACAATCGGAATAACCATTTTAATAGAGAGGTTTGAATAGTCTGCGGTGTTCGAAGAGAAAATTTCAAATTTCATCAGTTTTTTCACCTCTTTTTGAACGATATTCGCCCCACAAGGAGCTGAAAACCCCATGAAGAATATCGTTTTATTTTGGTCGAGGACGACTATACAGGCTTATTAGCAAGAGGATGAGAATGAGCAGTTCCAATAAATTATCTCGTCAATACCGTAAGAGTACCGC
Source organism: Leptinotarsa juncta (assembly GCA_015342185.1). Taxonomy (NCBI): domain Eukaryota; kingdom Metazoa; phylum Arthropoda; class Insecta; order Coleoptera; family Chrysomelidae; genus Leptinotarsa; species Leptinotarsa juncta. Next base: position 9,300 of record WOGJ01268150.1, read on the forward strand.
GTTATGTCGAGAGGCCTTATAAGCTGGACAAACCGACAGCATATGCATAGGGTCTCGGGCAATTCGCGGCCTATACCTATCTCGCGACTATGGTATAATGAGGTTTTAAAAACATCATCCTGGTAGGGCATTACTTCTATTACTCAGTAAAATGATATGAATAAACTGCTATGGTATTATGTTGTATCTGTTATTTTCCAACGAACTTGATAAGTGTATCATAAAAGTGTCTGATATAAACCCTGCATATTTGTTTGATCATTTTTTCAGTAACATATAGCCTAAGAAAATGGTTGGAAAATGTATTTAATATTCAAACACAATAAATGACCAAACTTGTAGCAGCAAATTATTAATAATTCATTAATCTCTTGCACATTTATTTGCGAATGGCAGCTCTTCATCAAATTTAAAAAACATTGAAGTGGGCGTCACCCAACTTTGTGGAAATACTGGTAGCAACTATTTATAAATCTGGGAGATTGTATGGGACAAATTGATGGGAATCTATTCTGTGGAGTTTGGTCGTTAAGTAATACCATAAACAGTAATCAGGTGAAATTCATACCTGCATATTTAAAGTTATACCAAATAAAGGATATGGAAGTCGAAGATATTTTGAGGAAGAGTGAGAACTCAATTTTGCAAGATAAAATTACATCATAAATTAAATTGTTTACCTGCAATAATGTCACAACATTTTGATTTTTTCAGACAATTATATAGAAAACTTCACTTAGTTTTTTACTAAAAAATGGAAATATAGTATTTCGGTTCAAAAAACATAAGTTGAAATTTATCATTAATCTGGCCTTATTGATTCTCGCCGCATGACAGAAATATTACTGTAGTATACTATCGAATTGTACATCACCAAGGACGATTCTTCGGCATTAAATAAAAAGAATAGATCTGTACTTCTAGGAGAGTTGTACTTATTAGCCTATGCGATGGTAAGGTGATTAGTTTCACTTTTCCCAAAATGAACTATCTATTCATCTGTCGTCATCCTAGAACTTTAAAAATAGATTTTAATGAAAGCAAATCCAACACAAAAAGAGCTAGCCAGATAATTATCAAATTTTTGGGGCTTTTTCAAAGCAAAAAACTGGAATTTCCAAGATAGCTAGAATATATTTCCACTCAATTCAGGAAGGGCAATTATCGACTACAACAGGAAGATGCATCTTTTGATGCAACCAACTGATCTTCAGCCTTTCAGTTTCAGTAAATGTTCACACTTATTAATTGTATTATTCTGGGAATAAAGACCTACTATTATTATTATTAAGAATTCAAATCCAAAATTGTTTCCTTCACAGGAAAAATATTATAATTTCAACATATCTGATAGTTTCTTCTTTTATGAAACCAACCCCGACGAATTAATAGTGGTTCTCAAGGATATCAAAAACAAGAATTGCAGAAGTATAGATGACATTTCTATTAAAATATTGGAACCTCTACCATTTTCAACTTTGGATGTCTTATCACATCTTATCAATCTGGAGAGTTCCCATCGTTCCTGAAGACTTCTCTCATAATCCCCCTCCATAAGGGTGGACCTACTGATGATCCTTCCAATTACAGGCCTATAGCACTTATTCCTGCTCTTGCAAAAATCATAGAAAAACTGGTCAAAATAAGAATGTTATCGTTTTGTAATGCCAATAACATTCTTACTCCTCACCAATTCGGATTCCAAGAAAATAAGGGTACTAATGATGCAATGTTCTCCCTTCTAGAAACAGTTTATTCCCATTTTAATGCCAATGAATCGCTGGCTGCAATTTTCTGCGACCTATCGAAAGCATTCGACTGTGTCAACCACGAGATACTTCTGAATAAATTGCAGAAGTATGGTTTCCGAGGCATCACCCTTCAGTGGTTCCACTCATACTTATCGGGACGCAAACAAATAGTCAAGACATCTAAATACTCTGCTGAACAGTCCATTAAATGTGGAGTGCCGCAAGGCTCGATCCTTGGCCCAATTCTATTTCTCATCTATATAAATGACTTAGCTTTCATAGATATATCAGCCACCATCACCCTCTTTGCTGACGACACCACCTTATTATGGCACAACACAGATAACGCCATTCTGCATGAGATCATCTCGGAAGACATAAAAAAAATTAAAGAATGGTGTGACTGTAATAAATTATCTTTTAACATCAAAAAAACCAGCATCCTTACTATTCGCTGCACTTTACCTGAGATCTGCCTTGGTAACGAAATCCTAGAAAGTATACATACTTATAAATTTCTTGGGCTGAATACAGATGATAAATTGAAGTTCAAAGACCATACAATAAACCTAAGCAAAAAGCTTGCCTCAGGCTGCTAAGCGCTTAGAGTCATCTCGACTGAATTAGGCTATGCCCATTCAAGAACAGCCTATTTTGCTCTTATAGATTCACATATTAGATACGGAATCGCCTTCTGGGGAGTCTGTTCCAGAGACTTATTTCATATGATCTTTGTCCTTCAAAAAAGAGCTGTCCGTTACATGTGCAAGGCTGCTTCCCGGGTTACTTGCAAACCTCTTTTCAAAGCTCACAGTATTTTAACTGTACCCTCCTTATACATTTTGGAAACAATCTGTTTAATAAAGAAACACCATTTGTCTAGGGTGAATCACACTCCTCCTCACAACACCCGAAGTCACATTAGGAATATTGAACTGCCCACTCCCACGAGCTCACTAGTTAGGGACTCGAAAATGGAAGCATATTCCAAAATGATTTTAATAAGAGTGATACACAAATGTTTGATGCATGTAATATTGCTGAATTGCCTAGAGTTGCGAACTACAAACCCATAAATCTTTGAGGCCTTGTTTCTTAATTCAGTATATGAGATCCAAATGATAATTCCTAATCAAAAGTAACACCAAGGTCTATTTATTTTATACCGTCCATCTTGTAGCTGTACGTTATACTGACATTTTTTTGGGAGAAGGTTATAGTATTACACTTTTGAACATAACGATTTGTTCTTTTTTGACCAATCAACGATGTTATTTATATCATTTTGTAGATGTACACAATTTTAAACTGTTGATTTTCTTCTAAACATTTTTAAGTCATCTGCCAACAACAAGTAGCAAGATGATGTGATATTTTTAACAAGACTGTTGATAAATAAAATAAATAACAAAGGACCCAAGTTGAAACCCTGGGGAATTCCAGACGATTCAATAAATGGACTGGACTTATGCCCTTTCACTATCATACTTTGTTTTCGATTAGATAGATATGAACTGAAAAATGTCATCAGGTTGGGATGAAAACCAAAATCATATTCTAGGGTCCTTAGAAGAATTGACTACGATACTTTATCAAAAGCTTTAGCAACGTCGGCGTATATAATGTCCATTTGAGTACGACTATTAAAGTTTTCAGCTATAAATTGGGTAACATTGCTAAGATTAGTAGCAGTGAAGCCATATTGGAACTGTGATATTTTAGGAAAAACTACATACAAACAAACATAATACTGTTGTGTACAAATTCTGTGTTGTGCTTTTATGGTAATTTGAATAATTATGCCTTCTACTATGTGCCTCTTAAAAGTGCCAGATTGGTGGCAAGAAGATGTCAGCAGAAGAAGAATATCGACTATCAAGAAGTCTACAG
>WOGJ01268342.1:0-12574 GCA_015342185.1 Leptinotarsa juncta
AAAAAAACAATTCTGATGTGAATTCTAAATTATACTTACTAACCTTACTTTATATATGTTAAATTTATTGCTAATATTCATTATGTGAAATGTGTTTAATAACTTTTATACTTTAATATACATTATTTACTAACCACACTTTGAAAGTTTTAGAGTTTTCCACTAATAGCTATCATGTTAATCTCACTTAGTCGTCGAGAAACCGCACATAATAACTTTAGGATAAGTGAATAAAATCAACATTAATCCCTACGGACAAGATTATCTTTTGAAGGGATCTTCTTTATTTCTTGTAATTTCTTTATTCTTTGTAAATTTCCAATATAACCACTGCTTTTCATGAAATAAATTGATTGATTGATTGATGATTGATAGGGTCACGTATTGTATAAACGAAGTGTGGATTTTACAGTCATTATTATTCTGGGGAAAAAGTTAGTCATATGCAGATCGTTGTTGCGAACAAAGATTGTTAGTTTTGTTCAATTAATTTGGTAAAATATATTTTGATAGAAACTTTCTGTTTTGTTCTGAAAAGATAGTTTACGATAAAGTGTTTTCAATACTCGCCACACTGAAAATACTTCTTCAGACGCTAGGATCTACGCTGAACTTGATCCAGATGATAACAAGATTGCTAATGAAATTACGAGTCAGCTAACACAATCACAAGATCACCAAAAAGAGTGCCTCGTTATTTCCACAGCAACACTGTTGAAAATATCAGCAAGCTGACGATACTTCCACACCCAACAGCTGACAGTATAGACGAAGGTTTTCATTACGAAACTGAGGATGAAAAGGATGAAAGAGACGCTGGTGTACCTGGATATTCCTACCATTATGTGAATAGTAAGTTTTTTATTGTGTCTGCTTACACCTGCAACCTTCAGCAATGTTGAATTTTATTGCCCAAAAAATATTTCATTGTTTGATTCTCTACGTAGATGCTGGAGCTGTGGCTAAGAAACTGCGGAATTCAGAGTGGACAAGTGGACAATTGAAATCGGCTAAAAGTATGCTGACACTGTGCAATGTTGAAAAATGTCGGTATAGGTGCCTCACAAAATTTTTCGAAGAGGAAAGACAAGCTATTTTTCACAAATTTTTGGGCATTAGGGGATTTGCAATAACAGAAAACCTTTGTTCTTAGGCACATTAAGTGTGTAAATCCACCCTCTCGTCGAGTGACAATGAACTGGCAAAAGAACTGAACCCTAAATCAGTCATATTTCTCTCAAAGGTGCAAAGTTCGTTGTCAAGGAAATGGCGCACGATGACTTTCATGACCTAAAAAAGTTGCATAAAAACATCGCCAATAGTGATTTCAACCGCAACTCAAGTAGTGAGAGATTCAACTTCAACGACATATGTGTTATTCGTTTTGATAGAAGCCATTTAGATCGGTTCTTCTATAAAACTTCTTACACCGACACAGAGTTTCAATCTGTGGTTGTCAGGAAACAAACAAAGACTAAAAAATTATCCTTCATAAACGTGAGTAATGTTGAATTGTTGCCTGCTTATTCTGAAAGCATTCCCATCGGTAAAAAAAAATTGATGACCTCTAGTCTCTAATCAAAAATAGGTCGATCCCCCGCTTCTACGCACCTTTCTTTGAAAATCTGAAGTATGGTACATCCTAATAAAAGAAGAGGGAGGCTTCTAAAACTGCGGATGATTTTTTCTACAAGTGTTTTTTAAACGATATTGATTTTGTATTCGTATCCTGTTCTCTTACAAAATAATGAAACCAATGTGCTGTGTCAATGTAGACTGAGTTTTTGTAAGTTACAGTGAGTTTTGTAATGTATAGGCAAAAGTTGTCAAAAACCCAACATGAGTAATGTTGGTAGAAGTTCTGTTGTTTATTAGGTACTTACGTTCAACTTATATGTATTACTTTTTCCATTTAGTAATAGTTACAAGGACTGTCAATTCTGGATTGATTTTTTAAAGCTTGGCTTGAAGACTTTCTCCTGCAGGCATTGAAATCTGACATTATAGTTATTTTAACAAAAAATGATTTTTTCTTTGTTTTAGGAAAATAAGGTGAAACTAACTGTTGATTTTTTTTGTAAATAAGATAAGAATGCTTGTATTTTTGATAAATATGTATTTCCTAGAACCGATTAAATGAAAATTGCTCAACTTGGTGTTTTTTCCTTAACTTACGTCACTGTTGAATTCAAAGTCATGACGAAAGATTCATAATTTTTTGCCAGCGTGGCAAAAGTACATTTTTTTTTAATTTACATATCTGAAAACAGATACCGAGCAAACGAAGTAAAGCAACATAAAACAATAATCAAGAAAAAAACTACCAATAAAGAACAACTAAACGCCTAAATATGCCACTTTGAAGTATCATCAACACTTTGGAAGCAATTATCTCAAACTATGTGTTCATAGTTTCGCCGCTGTGGATTTCAATATGCGATAATATAAAGTATGTTCCTCATGTCATAAACGTGAAGATCGAACGACTATCAGAAAACGAATCCGTTTTGAAAAAAATGATGGACACGTTGAGACATTGGCGTAGTAGAGATGAATAGGTTAGATACTATTATATATCGTCGGTTCTAAGGCAAAACCACGAATGTGGAAAAAAAATCAAATTTCACTTATGTTCATAGTTAAATTTAGTTTTATGTTAAGTTTCCTGTGACAAAACCACGAATGTGAAAAATAAACCTTTATAGGTTATTTGTATAACTAAAAAACCGCCAATGTGACTTATTTTTAAATTTTACAGTACCAAATCACGAATATGCCATATTCGTGTTTTTGCCGTCGTAGGATTTTCCCGCCTCTACTCGCTTTGTGTGATTCGTGAAAAATCCGGTTGGTGGACGTGGAAGGTTATGTTATATTCTCATAGTCGTATTTCGTCTTTTGGGCCTACAACCTTTTGTGTAAAAGTGTCGTTGTAATAAATATTTTTTAATAATTAGTGTTCATGATGATGATCAGATGGTCCAAGTGCCGTAATACACAACTTATTTTCTAAATCATATAACTTTCGGTTCATAGTAGTCTCTTGTGTCCTTTGTAATACATGAATGTTTGTTGAGTTTGCCCGCGGACACCTGCGCAAGTACCAGGTGAGAAAGGTAACTAAAAATCAGAGTTACTTAACTTAAATTTTTATAATTGATTTTTATATATGTTATGTAGAATATTACTCTGAAGTCACATAAAAAAATCAGATGCTTTCCATGGGCCAAAACATTTATCAGACGCTTTAAAGCTCTAAGAAAAATAAATGAATTTAATTTATTTTTAATTGTCTGATTTTTTTATATGTTATTAAGATAACTATTACAATATTTTATTTAATCAGTCAGACAAATTGCAATGATCAAACATCCCCTAAACACAAAAATTACTCAACCATGAGTATGAGCACGAGAGCACTATGCGCATGCGTTTTAGATCGAGTTAGACATTCATGGTAACTCAGTTCCCCTTCTTAAACTCACAAAACTAGGTTCACAGACCGTTTATTATACAGTATAGTTCTATATTCTGGTTTCCACATGTTTTTGTCAGTTATATCGTGTAATTTGTGAGTGATATCAAGTTATTTTCAATAGAAAATATGGAAGAATCCGCGGAACCATCATTGAAATGTATATTTTGTAAAAAATCTCATGATAAAATGAATTTATTTTCAATAGAGACATTGAAAAAAGTGTCAAAGAATTTTAAAACACAGAACAATCCATAACATAAAATTCAAAGACGTAGTTTTACCGGATGATTTGTACGAAACAGGTTACCGTCGTGAATGTTACAAATGTTTTACTGCTTTGCCGAAAACATATTACTCTCCAATTTCAGAAAAACAAAAAAATTAAAAACAAAAAATTCACCGAGTATTGTTGAAAATAAATCTGTAGCATCGATATCCGGCTTATCCAGTATTGATACCACTAATAATGACTAGCTCCAGACTCTGTTGTAGCATCAAACTCAAGCCCAGCTAGTATTGTTCCTGAACCCATTGTAATACCTGAGCCAGCTGTTGAATTAGAATCAGTTGAACCGGTCCCATGTAATTCTAAAGAATCTTCTGTGGCGTTTGAGTGTGTTGATGAATCATCTTCTAATACCGTGTCTTTCGATAGTAATTCGAGTGCTGGTGAAAATCACATATGTATATATTGTGATCAAAAGACTAAAAGACACAAATTAAAAAGACTAGCATTGCATGCGTCTGATAAAAATGATTTCCTAAAGAAATTGAATGAAGAAGAGGAAGACTTTGCGGAGTTAATTGAGAAAGTTCAAGATGTTGCCGATTCAATCATATATTATCACAGTAAATGTCAATTGGAGTATTCGTATAAAATGTCATCTCGGAAAAATACAAATAAAACATCCTTCGTCAACATCGTCAAACTGCTTTAATCAAAATTTCTAACTTTGTAGGAGAAAATATTATAAATAAAGGTCGGTGTAATTTTACACCACAAAAACTGGAGAGTAAAATTAAAAAATAATTTAAGAAAAAAATTAAAATTTTTACATGTCAAAATAAGAAGGTAATGGCTTCTAAATATATTACTGCTATTGATGAGAACTTGTTAGAAATTTTAAAAGATGAAGATATTCTCAATAAAGCTGCTTTGATTCTAAGAAAGTCAGTGTTGGAAGTTGAAAAAAAGAAATTGTCGAATATTATTATTATTATATGTTCAGACAATGAAGTGAGTAAATTAATTTTCAATAACTTTTTGACTGAAATGCTTTTTTATATTGGTAGACTTAGAACGAGAACCAAGTTGATGGTGCAATTAGCACAAGACGTGATATCGGCTGAAGATAATGAAAATTATTTGTTAGGTGAGTACCTATGTTTTTTTAATTCGGCACATAAAAACGAGAAATTTAACTGCGGACGGTTGACCAAAACCGTTCATGAAATCGACCAAATAAAATTGAAAACAACTTTTATAGGATGATCCCAAAAGTTCACATTTTTCAAGCCGTGGAAAAGTATTCAGAATAATCAAAAAAAGTGAAAAATAATCGCTTTCTGTTAATTGTTGTGTTAATTTGGAAAAGTTAAAATGGCACATTTTTATGAAACTAGGAAACTAATGATGGATACGTTTAGTTGTTAGTACTTTGAGTAACATCAAAAATTGAGTAGAGAATCAATAGAATTTTCAAAACTTTTGTAAATTCAACAGTTGACTCAGAGCTCAGATTGACATTGGGATTTTGGGTTTGGAATTTTACCGTCAATCAGTTGTCCTCATACCAGTCGAAACTTCTGGCGAGCTGAAGATTAACAAGGTTCTACTTTTCAACGTGCGATTCCTAGCAAAGTCGAGAATATTGCCACGAATATTAGCTATAGAATCGGTTGCCCATCCAAGCGCTTGCTATGCTGTACGTTGCTGCACTCAGAAAACGATGTTTATATATCTTCATTTTATTCTTATCTTGAAAATAGTATACTTGGAGACAACCAAACTGTCACTAATCATGGGTTAACAATTCAAAAACCTTAAATAATTCATTATTTGGAAAATGTTCAATTGGCTCTCTGCATAGAACGAAAGTTAATTCGCGAATGTGGTAGGTATACACTCTTCCTACTAAGCTTGTATTGAGTTGAGTTGATTCCGATTTTTTGTGAATAGTTTGATCCCAAGTCTGAGCCAATATAAAGACGGTAATAATAATCACTTTAATGTAATTCAATAAGTATTGCTGTTCAGGAAGTGGATCATTAGTTAGGAAGTAAATTAGCTCAATTATTACTACCTTGACTAAATGTCTCCAATTTTTTATTATTATAATAACAATGATGGTCATAATATTCCGAAGTATACTACTATATTTGATATCATGTGATTGCAAGTGCATATTACTATCTACATCGTCGGGGTCTCACTTTTTGGTCGGGCGGTAGCCAGGCGGTTCGACGTGGGTGCTTTATTCAGTAACTAGAATTGACTGCCGTGTTGGTCGGTGGTTCAAGCCCTAGTCTGAATGACCGATTTTCAGTTGCTCCTGGGTCGTCCAACCCGTGTTAGGACTCACACGTTAAAAGGTAAGACCTCGGTAATTCTTAGCTCGCACAAGTTTCGACTTTTGAGGGTTGTCGTTTGTAGTGGTGCGACAGCTGGTTAACGAAAAAACAGATTTTTTTAAAACAATACTCGTTCAGTACTGACGAGACACCGGTGGTATCTTAAGCCTTAGAGAATATAGAGTTCATTGTAAAAAATGAGAATCATAGAAGAATAATAATTTTAGAATGATGATGAGAATAATAATTATTATAATTCTTCAAAATTCAGATAAATCAAATGAGAAGTTTTTAGTTTGTTTTTATCGTTATTTTTTATATGCAGAATTTAATGGTTCCACTGTATTATAAAAAAAACAAAAATGGATTTGATGTTTGTTATTAACAATTCATAGATCAACTGAAAAATGTAATGTATGAAAAATAACTGAAAATATCTTTTGCAACTTAAACATATCTACTACTTCAACTTAGCTGATTCCTATTTGCACAGAAGATAACTAATATTTTGAGTGATATTCTGAACATTGTGGTACAATTTTTATACAAATCATCATACTTTTCTTATACAAGATTTGAACAAAATTATCAATATTAATTTTTTTCCAAATTATTGTTGATTTTCTCATATACAGATCAAGGATATGATAGCAGTCCTGCCCCATCTCTAGATATATCATTTGATATTGATGATGACTTGGATGGTTCATTCAAAGACCCAACATATGTTCCATCTGTTTCATCTTTGATTACAAAAGATGAGGAAATCGAAAACTCACCAGAACGAGAAATAAAAAAAGTAGGAATCAGTTCTTACTTCTTTCAGTTTCATAAAAAAATAATTCTTATCGTGTTTCAGATTTTTTACATGAATGATGGATTTAATTCAAATGAAAAAAAATATATATTGGTGAGTGAAAACTAATAACATTCAGAAAGGCACAGTTTTATATTGGTAATATATTCTGTTATTTTTTTAGGATCTTCCAGTGGAAAACAAATCTGCAAACAAAATAAATATAATAGATGATGTGGTTCTCAAAAAATCTTGCACGGTATGTCCGAAATCACTGCCTTAGTAATATCAGTCTAATAATATTTTTTCAGGGAACAAATCCAGTTATAGACTTTGCTGACAAACTGAATTCTTCACGACCCTCTTGTAATGTTAGGTAAATACAGAAGTATTTTACAAGGTCAATGCATGCGATGAAAAGATGTACATAGCGAATCTATTCAAATCAAATTGAAAAATCATCAGATAAATCAGTATTTCATATGCATATGACGACCATCAGTAACATAATATATTAAGTGAAAAAATAAGTTGAACGGTTTTATTGACGTTAAAGATAATAATGATGTAGATAATATACAAGAAGGTGAAAAATAATTCGGTGGGTCCTAAGTACCCGTCATCACACTATTCACCTCATCAATCTAGAGCATTGATCAAATAAAAAAATTAAATATTTGGACGCGTGAAATTTTTCTACTTAATTTATTTTCAAGTTTCCAATCATTCACATGTGTACCACTATTCTATTAGTCAAGCTGTTTCATTTGATACTCCTACTGAGGTAGTCGTCAAAAAATATGTAATCCGTCATTTTTTATCAAATGTACTTACGTATTGAATTGTATTGTCATCAGAACTGAAGGTGTGAATCAAATATTTAATCAATCTGTCAATCGGAAGAGGGTCCTATTTCAATTACTGAATTTAACCCAAACAAATAAAAAATGAATGAACAAACGGCAAGCTAAATCAAACCATTTAATAAAAACTAAAGCACAAGTATTTTGTTAGGCGATTGATGTTTATATAATATTCTTCTCAACATGTTTACTTCATCGTCAATATATCAAAATTGAAAACTTCTAAAATAATTCTTAACTTTTTCTTTTTCTACATTCGAAGTTTTCCGTTTTTATATACTGATAAAAAAATCCTAAAAGTGTATATTCTGAATATTTCAGAATTTCACGACTGACCTTCAAATTGAACTACTGAGTAGATACTTTCAAAAAAAAATAATGTACCAGTTTACAGCCTTCAATTTAATTTATTTGTTTCAATTTTTCAGCTATGTTAAAAAGAAGAGAACATTTTGTAAATATTGCTTGTCACAAGTGACAAACTTTGAACGTCACTTGGAAAGAAACCATAATGACTGCAAAGAAGTCATAGAAATGCTTTCGTTTCCCAAAAAACATGCAGAAAGGAAAAAAATAATAGGGTTGATTAGAAATGCTGGTAATTTCAATGAATATTTGAAAGGCAATTTACGGCCAAAATATAGCAACCCAACTGAAAATAGAAAATATTATCCATGCAGTCGTTGTAAAGCATTATTAACAAGAAACTATCTGACTCGCCACAAGCAAAAATGTGTGCTTAAAGATATTAATAGCTCTCGAACTGGGGAGAATCAATTAGCATTATCTCAAACTCTTATCGCTTGTTCGTTAGATCAAAATAGTACCTTACACAAATTGAGGGTTAAGGAACAGGTATTTTCAAGAATGAAACCAGATGAAATATCAATGGTTGCCAAAACTGATGTTTTGATATATTCTTTTGGTGAAAATTATCTTAAAAAACATAAAAGAGATCAGATAATATTAGTTTGTTCTAATAAAATGCGTGAATTAGCAAGATTCCTAATTGAGTTTAGAAAAATGACGAATAATTTGCAGTATGCACTCAAAGATGTTTTGAAACCAAAACTATTTGATTTAGCAATAGAATGTGCTAAAAGGCTTGGGGGATATGACATGGAAAAAAAAAGTTATCGATCACCAAGTCTTTCCGCTCATATTGGGACATCTTTAAAGCAAGTATGTGATCTTCTCATACGTCTTGTTCTAAAAGAAGATCCCTCGTTTTTATGTACCAACAGAGAGGAAATTCTAACAGAAACAAAACGGTTTCAAGAACTAATAGATTCCCAGTGGACGACTGAAATAAGCAGTTTAGCTTTTAAAGACCTCAGGGAAAAACAATGGGAAAAACCCATTTTGCTGCCATTAACTCGTGACATAACAAAATTCAAGGAATATGTCACACTGATAGCAAATAGATCAATGGCTTCTCTTGAATCAGACTATACCAACAAAAAACATTTCAAGAATTTGGTTCAGGCTTCTCTTGCCCTAACCATTTTATTCAACAGAAAACGAATTGGCGACGTTCACTATACAAAGCTCACTACTTACACCGAATCTGTTAATTCCATTAACCAAGAAGAATGTGAAAAAGCATTAACCGAATCAGAAAAAATATTAACAAAATACTATAAGCGAATTGTAACAGGTGGTAAGGGTAGCAAACCAGTAGCAATTCTTTTCCCCCCATATTTACAAACGTTTATAGATTTTTTTCTCAAAATCCGATCCGAAAATCAGAACATTGTTCCTGAAAACAACCCTTATTTATTTGGATCTCCAGGAACTGTGAAATGGACAAGAGGCGATGTTGTCATTCGCAAATTTGCACACGAAGCCGGTTTAGAATATCCCGATCAGATTTCATCTAACAAATTGCGGAAACAAATTGCCACAGTTATGCAGATCCTTAATCTCAATCAGGAAGAAACAGAACAATTTGCACAATTCATGGGACACACAGAAAAGACCCACAATGATTATTACAGGTAAAAATTATTGAGTGATGGTATTTTTTGTGAGTCATTTCTATATCTTCAAATTAATCAATAATATGAGAAAATCTGACTTCAATGTAGAGTATTTTCGTTTGAAAATACAACTGGCAAAATATTTTTTGTTGTACGAGGTGTGCCAAAACTCATAGATATATTTATTTATTTATTCAGACATATCACAAAAAGTATTTTGCAATACGTTCATTATGGTTTTTCATCAAATTCTTTAACAAGAAAATTAAAGTTTATCGTTCAAAAGTAATATTCGTTTTCAAGAATAGCAATTTGTTAATTTTTCTCAAAAAAGTATCGAAGACTTGCTTTTAACATTTTTCATGATGAGTATCATAAAGAAATATAAACTATATGAGTAAAGCATTTTTATTGTTCTCTTGGAATTATTGATTAGGTTACCCCAGGATATATATCAGACAGCGAAAATATCGAAACTTCTTCTACTGATGGAGAGAGGAGTGGATATATATAAAGGTAAATCATTACATGAAATTGATATCAACCCACAAGAAGAGTTGGCTGAAGAAGAATCGGAAAATGATGATGATACTCAAAACATACATTCAGTTGCAGTACCTAATTCATTAGGTAAATATATTCTGAAAATTATTACAGCAAGCGACAAACGTGATGGTGGCGATCACACAGTTATAGACTCTCCCAACTAAATTACTATTGGATTACGATAAGCCTCTTGCCGGCCGATGTGGTTACTATAATTAGTTTTAATTAGAGTAGCAAATGGAACATGACTTCTTTTTAATTTCTTTTCATATTTCATTTAGTATTATAGGTAGTAGTACAGTTCATTAAAATGTTATATAATTATACACTTATCCAAAAATAAACTTAGTTTAGGTGATGACATTTTCTCAGAAACAACACACATTATTCAGACACTGCCAAACGCCAACAGCATTGGAGGACACGTAATGATACGCCTCTGTACAGAGCAATTGTATGTCTTGCAAGAGCTGTACAGTGAGGGTTACTTTGAAAATGAGTTTATGCACATGGGAGCGGGCTTGCGGTCACGTATGGCGCTTGCTGTACCTTTACTTGAATATATTATTGTTTGTCTATCATAAAGTTTATTTTTTATTATTTTAGTGAAACCTCAACATAAGCAACATATTGAATTGAAATCTGAGATAATTGGTAGAACAGCTTGGACAGCTGAACAGGCAGGATTAGTAAAAACTTACTTTGAAAATAACATTAGCTCAAAAAAAGCCCCTAGAAAAAAAGAATGTTTGGAATTGATAAACAAATATCCAGATGTGTTTTACAACAAAGACTGGACCAGAGTGAAAACATTCATTTACAATATATATAGGAACAAATAATCAAGGATAACATTCTACTCAATTGCTTGATGTTTTTTGTATTTTCAATGAATATATTTTGGTTACTTTTTCAATTTCAGTCAATTAATTCATTTTTCCTTTAATATTGTTATTTTTGTATTCCCTTTTAGATTATGCCTTTTTAGTGAAATACAAAATATTTTATTTTTTATTCTTATTTACTGTGTATGAATACCTACATATTATTGAAATCAATATTTAAATTCTAGAATATAGTTTCATTTAATGTAGAAAGATTGGTTGTGATAAGGATTTACTGATTCGAAACTGTTATTCTTTTGCCCGTGTTTCCAAATTCAATTTCATCGTACAAATAACTAGTTTTTTCCGTGTTGAAAGGTATTACATAAAATACAAAACCTACACAATAACTTGATAGATTTACTATATTTGAAAATGTACAGAAGATAAAAAAGGACATGAAATAATTTTGTATTCTATGTTGTGCGTTGTATTGATGCCTTTGGAAATGTTTGCAAGATAATAATAGTATTCTACGATTCAATTGGCCTAAATCAATCACAGATTGTCCTTCAATATTCATGAAAACTAGGTGAAAGCCATTGGAAAGTGGGAATTATTTGAGTTTAAGATAGAACACACTTGGTAACATGTATGTGAAAAAATTGTACCCGGAAGGGGGAAATGAATTGACAGAGATTGTTAGGAAAAACATTTGACGACATTGGTAAAATGGAGCTTCTATTTTTAGAGACTCATCATAAAACAAAACAAATCTTGGATAAACAGATATAGAACGCTGTGCATATTATTTTAATGCATTTTCTCAGAGTAGATCCATTGCTGATTATCAGAAGGAATGGTCTTTGAGATAATAATATCAACATGCATCCTGGATATCTTAACAATCAATTAATGGGCAAGTCTTCCAAAAATAAAATTCCAATAGGTACTGGTTGGCACAGGTACAATGAAAAACTTAAAATATGAACATATTAAAGTCATATACCTATTGTCTCCTACTTCAATATTACATTTTCCACCGACTAGCGAAATAATTAGTATCACATGGTTTGTGTTTATATTTCCTAATGGTGTATAAATCTGATTTGTAATTATGTTCTTCATTTCTCGTAGTAATATTTCAAAAACTTTTTACTGTAAAATTGTAGTAACACAAATACCTTTAGTTTTTACTAGATGGCAATAATCATGACAAACATCAATTGAATTTTTGAAAGTGAATAAAAATTATAGAGGTTATAGCAGAAGATATTCATAATCTTCTCATCTTGATTTTCAACATTTCAGAATATGAAAAATAAATTAAATCAGCTCATCAGATAAATTCCTAAAACTTAAAAGGAACATTTTGTCCTTCATTAAACTAATAACGATGAGATTGGAACCTTTGGTGTGGAAGTTGAATAACTTTTTTCGAGATCAATTGCCCTAACACCAAACTGATATTTTTGCACTCGACGCGCGTTTCGCCAACAAAGTTAGCATCCTCAGGA
>WOGJ01268624.1:0-13062 GCA_015342185.1 Leptinotarsa juncta
AACCGACAAATATGCTGTAGTCGAGCATGCACTCAAAGAAGATACTCACATTATCTCGTTCGAAAAAACACAAATACTCAGAATTTCTACCCAAATAAAATTCCACTGCAAAGGAATTAACATAGATGAATGAGGCCATATAAGCCAACCCATAGAAACGAAGCCACGTTCCAATGGAATAAAACCGGAGAAAAATCTCGTGAACATGATATCTTCTGTAAGAACAACCAGAGCACTTGGTCTGTTGCCTTATTGCCTCTGATGATGTCCACGGCAGTAGTATACGAAACGCCAAGCATATCAGAATTTATTTTTCTCAAAACAGATCGATAAGGATTCATTAGCGAAAATGAGCATATTTGTGGAATATATTCCAGAATAGTGAATGTATATGTTAAAATGTGTCATTTCGTCAACCAGCTTTCGCCTCCTTAAGATAATCCTCGGACATCGAAACTTGTGCGAGTTGCGGATTAAAGTTTCAACATGCAGAAATAGTTTGATTATATGGCTATATCATTAAGGAGATGGTTAGTGAAACACGAGTCAAAAGACATCATTTTGGTTCTGGTGAGAGATAATAATAATATTCATTTCACGCCAAATTCAGCAGAGTAAACATTCGAGAATTTGTTTGGATATATATTTCGACACAGATTTAACAATCAGAAATTTACCATCTACGTTAAACTGCAAGAAGCTGGTGTGTATATGTATGTCATGTTCATCTTAACAGACATCAATTTCAAGAATATCAGTAAAACCTATGAGAGCCTGATGATTTCGTCCAAGTTGATATAAATAATAAACATACAAATACATTTTCTTTCTTCTTCTATATGCATCATAGTCTGTGCATTTTTTGTTTAATGCATAATTATCTTTTTACTAACAATCAGAATATGCTCGATGGGTTTGCTTTGAGTGCATTTCATTTATAATTATATTAGCTATTTCCGAAATCAATTATAAGAAATATTAATTGTTTGATTGAGACGATGACGAATGAAGCATTTATTAAAAAAATCAGACTCAACTGAAATCTCCTGAGTTGAGAACTTTCAATGAAAGTGTATTCACTACAAATTATTTTAGTAGATCCAATCGATCTAAAAATGACTCTTGCATTCTAATATAGACAAACGTCATTTTTGTGTATTGTTCCTATTTAGACCTATATTCTGACATTCACTAACACAGTAACCTTTCAGAAAGCTTAAATGTCAATGGAGTAACTCATAATTCCACAAAAATCAAATTAGTTCGTCGAACTAGGTTACGAATTCCCAATAATGGGCTTCTTGATGACGCTATAGCAACTTTTATGTTATCTCCGATATTTGTGGTACATGTCACGTTTAGTCTGGATACAGCGGAATTATGAAAGTTTTTTACTTGCCCAACTTGATCGCATTTAAACTACTTATGGATGTGCACATCATTTTAATATGTTATTCATTATTGACAAATTTTTTATAAAATATTGGCGTCTCAACCTCAAAGACATTGTAAGTACTTTTTTAGCTCTTGTTTTCATTTGATATTATTATCGAAATATCTTGTAGTTTTTCCTGAAGAGGACAGTAATCACTGTCGAAATGATTGGAATATAATGTTACACTTTCGCGCTTGCTGCATTCCTAAACCACTAAATATTTTGTTCTTCAGGACAAATGAAATGATGATTGTTGTAAAAATATGTGTATAAAACGTTACAGATAAAACTCACTCAACATGAGATTAATATAAAAAATTGGCAGCAAATCGAACGAGAAATAATTTAAAAGTTAATTTTGACACGAATCAACATAAAAATAATAATTTGTTTTACAATCAGTCAGTTTGCAACTTTTTTCATACTTTAGGTTGAAATTCTGAACATTATAAATATACACGTCTAGAAATAACAAATTTTTGATAATTGGTTGATTATTATCATGGATAGTGTTATCAATTTTCATCAAGTAACGGGTCAGTCCATTTATAGAGTGGGGTCAGTTTAGTACAAAATAATTAATGCAGCGATATTGAGAGAGCATGGATTGGAAAAAATACACTCCTAATAGCAAAGTGTTGCTATTTACGAAACTTTCTTCAAACGTCTTATCGAAAAGATATATATCAAATCTATCAATTTATAATTTCTGAAAGTCAACTGATATATTTGAAGTGTCAATTGGCATATTTTTCTAGATGTTCATTTGATTTTCTGAAGTAATTACTTACATAATTAATAATGAATTTGGAAAATAATTTTATGATATTATAATTTAAGTGAAATTGCTCAAACGATAAATGTATGATAGAAAAATTGGTTAAAAAATAATGCAATTTCATAATTTTAGGCCAGTGTTTCCAGATCATTTTCAAGCTTCACAGTAGTAGATTTTGTTTCAGGAAAATAGTAGATTTAGACAAAAACAGCAGAAAATATATTTCATAGATGCAGACTACATATATAGTTATTTCTGTTATTCACAGCCGTTCAGTATTTTCCTATGATAGAAAATAATCTAGTGATAGAAATGAACAATACTGGATTTAGCTCCCAAATAGAACACTAGCTCGAGAGCTGAAACATGAGGTATATTGCAAGAACAGTAGAACCGGTGAGACTGAACATGGCACTGCTATTGTGTGATTTTTTTTTCAACTACTGTAGATTTATTCAAAATATTTCGCAGTCTGATTACATTATGACTTGTGGAAGTTTCGATTTTCTCGTTCGGCAGATACTGTCTTTGCGCGCACCATAACTCACAACTGCCATACTCTAATGTCATCATTTTGTTTAATTTTCGTTCTTTTCCAATTTTTCGAATGACTCAATAGTTATTTTGCTATTCGGAGCGGAGAGAAATCCAACAATCTAGGCGTTCTCTGATTAATGATGTGATTTACTGGAATTTGCGACTTTGTTTATTATATTATATCAAGGTTTTCTACATAAAATGATACCATAATATATTTATAATAATAAATACACTAACATTATTGCAGTAGTAGAATTCTCATTCTCCACAATCCGAAAAAATTGGGATTTTATTGGAGAACTTTACAAAGGTGTATAATAGATGAAATTTCCACTCACACCATTAAGTTACAGCGTAAATCAATGTACTTATATATTGAATGTATATATATTGAAAAAAAATACTATCAAAAGTAGAGCTGAAAATTGCACATACTTATTGAAGTCCAAAATATGCCTCTGTTTTTAAAAATGCAAAAATCAACTATAACTTGCAGTTCTTTCATGTTTTGATTTTCTCTCAAACTTTCTATATAGAGCTTGAGGATATCCCAGAAAAATCCATGAAAAACTCTGATTTTCTCTACAAAAAATGACTTAAAAAATAATTGAATATCATTAAAATATTTTTCAGATTCCTGGTAAAAATTGAATTTTTGGTCATTTGATATGTTATGTACCTCTTTTAATTAGGGCACAAACGGAGAAGACGAGAAATAGATATTTCAAAATTATATTTTCGAAAATATCCATTTATTCAATCTTCTCACAGGGAAGTGACACATCTAGTGCTGGTAGCAGCAGATCGCTTCCACGATTGTCTTCCACGTCTACATCACGACTTCTGCAGAGAAAACTTGAAGCTCGGATAGAGCACGCCAAAAGAATACATCAGGGTTACAACTCAACACCTGGACTGATTCCTATACAGAGGCTTCCTATACCTGGTGCCAAAGATCAACAACCACTTGTTCAGTGGGACACTGACGACAGGTTAGTGCCAAGTGATTGATGGGACATCATTTTATAATGAAACAGATTCAAAACATGAAAAGGGTACCGTTAAAATAGTTATAATTATACTTACTGGTTACTTTCAGATAAGTTTCGACCAAAATATACTAGAATATTTCAATAGCCAACCGTTTACGAATATATTGTATTTGGTATTCGTCGCAAGTATTTATGCAACTTCGACAATGAGCTGTCTATCAAGGGACTTGGTTCTAGTGAATTAGTTATTTATATAAGCTAGTGTCTTGTCTTCGAAACCTTTCTGAAAAAAACATCGAGCAAATTGTACCATAATCTACCTCGAACTATGGTTATTTCGATTTTCAGACAGTTCAGACTCTATCGTTGTCACATAATGCAAGAAATACGAGTCCGCCCTTTCTTTTTTGAAAATTTTGAACTATGTTGAAAGTACATATTTTTGATCGAGTACCTATAATAGATGAACCGTTAGGCCTAATTTTCTTTCATGTTGAAAGAACAATAAAAATTTCAGTAACCAATATGTATATTATGTGATCTATCAAAATGAGTTGTAATGCGATTTTTTCAAATTCCAAACTAGACTGGAGCCTCAACTTTGACTTGCAACCTTGATATGAAGAGATGCTAAATCAATTTTAGATATCTTGAGACGTTTAGAAGTGAACGAATGATAAACAACATAATAATCTTCTAAAACGTACATACTTAGTCATCCTAGTCCAGGAAAACAAATGAGTAGAAGCCTACAGGCCCTGAATAGTATAACCACGAAACAATGATTAATTAAGAAAAGAGAATTGGAACTTTCTATATTTTTTACCACTTTTATTTGTAACTGATTTTACAGCAGTTTCGTCGTATAAGGATATTTTCAAACTTATACAATATAAAAAAAACATAGAAAGTTTCAATTCTCTTTTATTCATTATGATTTCCTACCACGTAGTAACGGCTACATCCATCAATTCATTAACAAGGACTGAATATGAACCCATCCCAATCTTCCCTGGTAGTATTCACCGAGAAGACCAAGATGGAGATATTGGGACCTCTGAAATTCCGAGGTGGAATAAAACAATTGTTGGGAAAGTTTAAATTTCTGAGAGTGAAACTGGATCCTAGAGTGACCTTGAACCAACATTTATATAGAATAAGACCTACGAAAAGACAAAGGGGATAAAGCTGGTCAAGATATATACTGGATTTACACAATTGTGGTTGAACAAATGCAACCCATGAGGCTGCAGAGTTTCACAGAAATTTAAAATAAATGAACAATGTAAATGTTTCAAGCAGCAGGTTGCGGTTTAGTTTTCAAGCAGCACCCAACACAAACTGCCATTTGATATAGTGATTCGTTTTGACTCTAAATTGTTCACGGATTCAGCTAAACTGGTGCATTATTTATCTCATCAGAAAAATAAAGTAAATTCTTCCTACTATGTTCAATCGAAATTTTAATATTTCTTTTACTTTTTTCACCAACCCTAATTTAAATTTATGAAAAACTAAATATCAATCAAGGAGATTTTTTGGATACATTGGTGAAGGAATAATTGATGAATATAGAAAACAAAATGAATTGGAAGACTGTATCGAGGAGAAATAAATACGTGTACAAAAAAAATATTTAGAAATGAAATCCCGAAGCATTCATTTCTCTCAACGTACTGATAAAGTAGGTACGTTACCTGTTGGAAAACAACTTTCTCCCCGGCCGGATATTGAATTATATCCGACAGACATTTTTGTAAGATACTTCACAGAGGATAGTCTTGCAGATGTTTCTCGAGGAGATCGAGGACATCACATACAGACCGGTGACTTCTCATCAGTGCAGCAAATATCCGGCCCAAACATAAGCGTGGCTGGAACGCAATTGACTTCACCGCGGCTTGGCGGCATATATGAAACCTACACGTGAGAGAAACATTGTGACTGCTTCATAGTGACTGCTTCATTTCGTGAACAAAACCCCAAGTCTGTAATTTATCAGAACCTACTCTGTGGATACGTTTCGGGATTTCAATTCGAAATATTGTTCATATATTTTCCTCACAGTATAGCTACATGGGATGTTTAGTCCGGCTTCTCGCTTTGTTCGCGTGATAGAGTTGATATTAGCACCCTTTCCTTAGAATAAGGTTTTATACATGCTAACGAGCCACGTTGAAATCAATCGAGCCCCAGGCACATTGCTGTTCGATCCGGATCTTTTCTGCACTGATGAGAGGTAATACCTCGAAAGTGGCCTACGCAGGTAGTCAACTCGATTGATTTCAGGACGGTCCTGCTGCTGGATGAACAAAAAACATTTTGCAAGACTAACCTCCAAAACTAAACTCTTAGAGGAATATGGCATACATGTTTGTCGGATATATTCCAATAACTAGCGTGATATCAGCCAGTAAAGTAGTTATTTTCGGGCAAGCATTTACCAAAACCTACTGTATTTCATCAGTTCGGACTTCCATTGTCTAATCTAATATAAAATGATTTGAAACCCTGAAAAAAATAATTACAAAAAATAATAAGGTTAACCGAAAATAACAATTTTATGAAACAAAGACTGAATTTACTAAAAATTAACATACAAGCTACAACCAAACAAATGAAATTAAAATATTAATAAAAGCTGAAAAAATAAAGATTAAAAATTTTTATAAGCAAAAAGGAAAAACAAATTGAAATATTAAAAGAGGTTTCAAAACAAGTTATGTCACATAACTTAGACAATGGAAGTCCGAACTGATGAAATACACCACAAAACATTGTCAACCACCTTCAAAACCTACTGTGTAGGTACGTTGGAAGAGGTAAATGTTTCCGGATTCCATTTCGCAATATTTTTTTTAAGTATATATCTCTCCTCGATACAGTCTTCAGATTCATTTTGACTCGTGTTAACGTAATGGTATATAGTAGGTATGTTTCTTTCCTGCTTTTAGCTATGTTCACGAGATGGAGCTGTTACTAGTTGACAATCTTTCTCTTCAATGAATATTTTATACACGCAGTCGAACACTGAAGGGAGGTAATACTTCGAAAACGGTATGTTAGGGAACTACTCGACTGATTGCACCGTGATTCTGCTACTGAATGAACGAGAAACATCTGCAGGAGTGACCTCTGTGAGGTGCCTCGCTTACACGTCTGTCGGATATTATTCAATTTCCAGCGTGGTATTAGCTGGCCAAATAGTTGTTCTCGTGCATTGGAAGAGAGATAAATCTTTTGGGATTTCATTTTGAAAATTAGTTTCCTTATACGAATATAGAAAACCATATAGTCATCAAAGCGTAGTTACAATCAATTGGCTTTCTTCTTGCACTGGAATTACTACTGGAATTTCTCGTCAGACTATTTAGAAACTCAGAAAACTCTTATTTGCAACTTTATTGATTCCAGTGGCGCATTTGCATTTTCAGTTGCAGGAAAACCCGGAAAAACCTGTAGCACCACATCATCTGAAGATCTTAATTTACTAATGTCCTCTCTTTCGTAAAACAAAATGTAGGGTGTCTCCAGAGGCTCCACTAAATTCAAAAATACTGGGAAATACTTTTGGACAGGCTGAAAGTAAAAATGGAAAATAAATGAACGCTAACCTGGCAACCAAAAACCATCGCTCACTCGATCCAGGTTTACTGAATGTTTGTTGGTAATTTGAAGCCTAATTTTGCATCGAAGATATCGCTGTATGAATGAAATATAAAGCAGGTCATATTTTTAACACAGTTTGAACCGTGCGAGAGACTTTCATACAGTTGTATGAAATCAGTCATTTTCAAGCCTCGTTTACCGTGTTAAAACATAACAGTTGTGTAAAAAACGGTTATTTTTGTCTCGAATCCTGTGTCTTCCAGATCGTGTCTTCTTGTTTCCCCCTTGATTATTGACTGGAACTTGATTTCTGCTATGCCAGATTTAAATATCTATTGATAGTTTGTTTCAAACTGTTTGCAACAGGATGGTTCTAGTTAATCAATGAATGCCGATGAGATCCAGCTTAAAAAAATTACCGTTGAGGCAAGTTTGCTCGTTGTCTCCAAAATTCTCTTCAATTGGACAGAAGTTGGACAGCAGTTCATAATGGACCAGTTTAGAGCAAACTCTTGCTGTGTGTTGTCTATGCCAGATGTTCTATTGCACTTGCTAACATTCAAACACATTCATCATTTTGAAAAATATAGCTATGTGATGGAAATTATTCATTTCTCATTTTATCTACCATCTCCCCAATTCAATGATATGCTTATGATTTTTTACATTTATGCTACTCAAGACTACAATTCTATGGAGACTGTCATTCGAGAAAGACACATTTCGGGACTAATTAATTTGGTTTACGTTGTTGAGACCCTCTGGACAAAGTATCATATTTCAACACTCTTTATCGATGTGTATATTGATACAATAATTACTGAATATTTTCAATTTTTTTTCAGCGAAGAAGATATAGTTAATTTTTTTCCACTTGCGAGAAAGGAATCGAGGATACATCATGAGTTGACTGACACATTTAGTATAGAAGAAATGAGCATATCAGGCGACGAAGAAGAAGAAGACTTACATTTGGTGCCACCAACAACTTTTTATAAAAATATTAAGTGCTGTTCTTCCTCTTGCTGTGTCATTATGTGAAAACCATTGAACAATTGAGTCGTTGCCAAAGTTAATTGTTAGGATTCGTATAAGTTTGCATTCATCAAATGATATATTAATTAAAATAGTTGGTAAATTGAATATTTTATTATTGTTTTATCTTCAAAAATTGAAGTCTTTAAGAGATAGAACCTCACCAAAATCATAGTTGATGATGTGGAGTACATATAGCAATTGTCATAATCATGAATTATTTAACAATTAGGAAACTATATCTATAATTTTAAATCAACCAAAAGAAGAATCGTGATGGAATTAATACATATATCACAATTTGAGGAAAACTCATTGAAATATACCACTTTTTAAATTAAAAGGGCTATATTTTTTGAAGAAACTAATTTTTTGGAAAGAAAGGTTTAGTTTTCTACTTCTCCATATTTATACGAAAATATGTGGGAGTCTTCCAAGGAAAAGAAGCAATTCAAACAAGATTTTTATCGCTGGGATTGAATGAAATGATCGAATCAATGCCATTTCGTACTGTCATCGATGACATGTCATAATTTCATGAATGAATTGAGTGCCTCATCTTGTAATGTTATCCGGATTTTGTGCTGAAGAGGCACTAAGACAAGTATATCATTCCGAAATATCAATATCCCCCATCGAGGATTACAGTATTCTATGTAAGTGAAATTTTACCTCTTCCATGTATAGTCTAATCAACAAGCTGAAAAACGTGAAAAACGTTAATTAAGCCTCCAAATGGAAGAGCGATGGATCATTCGAGGTGAAAGAACTTCTAGAAAAATGTATTATAAGGAGTTTACAGTGGATAAAAAATTACGATTGTTATAAACATAACTGTAAGTTATGCATTTTCATTCTTCACAAACTGAGCCACACAGGAAGAAGATGTCGCTCCGAATGTCATGGCCTTCATTTCGTAAACATCAGGATATTTTGATCGATCCATACCTCGCCAGAAAAAGCGTTGAGCTGAGCAATCGTCATCTCGGATTCTTACTTGATGGAACATCTCCTTTATATCTGAACAAAAGGCGATCGACTTCTGACGGAATTTCCAAATAATTGCTGTTAAGTTTTTTAACAAGTCTGGACCTTGAAGAAGATGATCATTAAGGCTAGTTCCACTCGACTTTGCTGCGGCATCAAATACCAATCTCAGCTTGCCTGGTTTGTTGGGGTTTACCACTCCAAAATGTGGTAAATACCAAGTTTTTTGGCCCTCTCTTTTAGCTTCAGTAACGCTCAGCTTTCGAATATAGCCTTTTTGAGTATATTCTTCAATTTTTCTACAGTAGTCAGCTGCAAATTCCTTATTTTTATCCATTTTCCTCTCCATACATTTGAGGCGATTCAGTGCTACAGGTTTACTGTCTGGTAATGTAACATTTTCGTTTCTCCATAGGAGCCCAATCTCAAAATGATTTCCAACTCGTTGAATAGTATTTTCCATGATTTTCAAAGCTCTTTCGTCTTCTCTAGATCTACCATTTTCTTCTATGCATTTTATTCCAAAATTTTCAATTCTAAATGAATCTTTCACCAGTTTGTGGATATCTTCATTTGCTTCTTCTTGAGACTTACAACAAACGTGAAATATCAGAGAATTCTCAAGAACCTTTCCTTGTGGATATCTTCCATGTACTACCCTTCCAAGTAGAGTTTTAGAAACAAAAGGCGCATTCCAATAACTCTGATAAATTTTCCTGGCAATTGTTAAGGCACATTGGTCTTGGCCAATAAGAATAGTTGGTTGGGCATCATAAAAAGAAAGAACTGGCGTTTCCTTGATGTATGGGTAGGTTTTACTCATATTTTCCACATCAATTGTTTGCTTTGGAAGTGAAAGTCCACTGACTGTTCTGACTTCATTTATTTTGTACATTTTTGAGTTTTCTTCTATTCCAGATAGCTCTAAAGTCACCTTCTTCGAATTTTCTTCGTTTTTTGTTACGTTGTTGAGCCACTGATAGCATAGTGGTTCTACAGGTCCGTCTAATCCTATTTCTTGAGCGATTTTGCTGTCTATCATTGTTGTTGTCGCTGCTTCATCTAACAAAGCAAATGTATAAATTTCCTTATTGGGTCCTTTTAGTTTCACGGGAATTATTCGAAGTAGTATTGTAGGATTTTCTTCTTGAAAAAAGTTAATTTTTTCCACATGAATGTCTGGATCGTCGTCCTTGTTCAAGAGTGAAACATTATTCACTGAACCTTCCGCCGCCTTACTTTTATGATCAAGATTGTGAAGTATGTTGTTATGGAATTTTTGGCAATATTTTATTCTACACTTTTGTTTTACCCTGCATGAATATATATTATGACCTGGATTTAGGCAGTGAAAACAAAGCTTCTTTGATGTCACAAATTACCATTTTTGGTCGATGTCAAGTTTTTTGAAGTTTTAGCAATCTGTCAAAATATGATTATTCTGGCAGTTGGGACATTTCTCATATTTTTTTGTAGAAAATACATTTATATTTTTCCTGCTTTGAAATTTGTCTTGTTCAAATCGTTTTTCAGGATAACTATAACTGTTGAAATCAGCACAACTTGACGCAGCTAAAGCGATTTTGCGCATCCATAGTGAAAATGTTTTTAAAGTGATGGTTTCTTCTAAAGTGGATTCTTCAGCCCATTTGAGTCTTAGAAATGGAGGTAATTTCATGATAATTTCATTTAATATTGATGGATTCGTCATGTGTCCAGTATTTTGAAATAGTTCCATAGTTGTAACCAAATTTTCGATAACGTTTGAAAATGGCAGGTACGTTTCAAATCTTCCCTCTTTTGGAGGAGTGGCTCGTCGAACTTTTTCTATCAAATTGGAAACAATGAATTCAGGTCTACCGAATGTTATTTTCAAGGTTTCAATTATTTTCGTTACATTTTTAGGGGCGATAAGGATTGGTTGCACTGCTTCTCTGGCTCTCCCTGTAAGGCATCTTTGCAGACGCATGATATTTTCGTCTTCACAAATATTGAAAAGATTAGTGGAACGCTCGAACTGACTAAAAAACAACGGCCAGTCTTCTGGATTTCCATCAAAAGTGGGCAAATTTGTTTTTGTATTATCTGATCGTTCGGAACTTTTTGATTTGTTTGAGTTCTGCTTAAATACATCACAGATCTGGTCGAACTTATCAGCAGTCATTGTAAAGAAATTATTTGTCGTCGGCAAATCAGTGTTAATACCCGTTTCTTCAATTTTCCAGTTTGCTATCTTTTCTTGAACACTCATTTGGTCTAAATCGATAACACTATCAGCACCGTAAATTGTAGACTTTTTGGACGAACCTTCCTGTATCAATTCACGTTTTAATTGAGCTTCTTTCCTTATCAGCTCTGCATCTCTATCAGCTTGCTTTCTTTCTATTTCAGCTCGCCTTTTCTCCACTTCAGCTAACTTTCTTGCTTCCTCCAGTTCTATTTCAAGTATTCTTCGCCTAGAACTTGATGATCCAGTCCCTTTGGAAACAGCTCTTGAACGTGAACTTTTGTTGGTATTCAATTGATGGTTTTGAGGAATTGGCATTGTTTGTGGTTTGTCACCTACGTCACTGTATCTTTCAGGAGGAATTCCTTTAGATTTCCTTTCATTTTTTTTGGGTTTGGCATGGACATGTTTCTCCAAATTTCCTTTATCTTTTACTTTTTTTTTACTCGAAGGACCAATGTTCGGACTAGTCAGCCCTACTGACTAATCAATAACAAATAACCAGGAATCAAACTTTAACTATTTTTAATCTTCAATTTCAAAATTATTTTAACAAGTCAATGTCATACCAAACTTTTTCTGTTTTTTTGTAAACATAAAAACAAATGATAAATACTGATTAACTCAATTACAAAAAATGGTGATTCTAACAGCAACATAACCATTACGAAAAATAAAAATAAACATGAATTTGCAATTTTCCACAAACTACCGTACACAGACATTACATACATAATTCCTCCACACACCCTTACCAGCATAACGTTGCTGCATTCAGTAGTACGCTTCACAGATTATTGAACATTTCTCTGTCTGATAAGGAGTTCCAGAAAGAGCTGAATTTGATCAAACATATCGCGGTTAATAGCGGTTATGAAGTAGATATTATAAACGCCAATCTTTCCAAAAAACTTCAAAAGCAAGCCATGGACTTGGTCTACTCATATTCAAGATGTGATAACGTCAGTTGTGGGATATTGGCATATGTGGGTTAACCAACCAGGAATATTGCCCGTTTTTTGAAGAAAGAAGGCCTAAACGTAGCTTATAGAACGAATGATAATCTAAGTAAACTGTATATTGGCCAAACAGAAAGAACATTTTCCAAAAGAATTGAAGAGCATAGAAATAGTTTTGTGAATACAAAGACCGATTCCACATTTGGAAACCACCTTTTAGCAGAAGGACATGAGTTCAATTATGAATACGATGTGTTACATTCAGAAGAGAATAGTTTGAAATACAATCTTTTAGAATGTTCAGAATAGATTCAGGAATTCGGGTAATTTACTGAATGATCAATTAGAATTAAATAACTCTCCGATACTGAATATTTTTTCAAATGTGGAAAATGGAACATGAGTTCTGGTAATTTAATTCATTACAAAGTTAGGTAAAAACTCAGGTACGTGTAATTCAGGTACTTCACAGTGCAGCGTGACTCACAGTCGATGGTAGG
>WOGJ01268667.1:0-14657 GCA_015342185.1 Leptinotarsa juncta
GATGACATACGATATAAGGTCGCCTGTTGATCTTTGTTTGCGAAAGCCATGTTGATGATCGCCTATGATTTTTGATATCACTGAAAACAAAGCGACTGGTCTATAGTTATTTGGAAGATTTTTCTGCTCTTTTTAAGAAGAGGCTGAACGCCAGCAATCTTCCAACATTTAAGTACGATGACGGGCACTTCATCAGGGCCAGACGCCTTGTTGATATTGAGATGTTTCAAAATTCGCCTGGCTAGATGCTATCGAAAAGTAATTTCCGGCCTTGAGGATTCTAGTGGGGGAATAGTGGGTAGTGCCTTGCCCAGAAAATCGAACCATTGGAAACCCAGGAAGTTTCGCTAATGAACGGCAAAACAGAAAATGCGGATATTGGACTTTCCGCGGGCGTTCTGCCGTTTATGATAAATCACTTAATGCCATTTAATCCCGCGGTTCATCCTAAGACAATGTTAATTTATTCGTGGCCGTCGGTAATGATAAATGGAGTGTCCAGTCTAGCAGAGCTGGCCTATGATATTTCTCAGGTGGATTATGGTTCATATTTCAAACGGCCGCAGTGACTGGCGATTTATTGCGGATTTAAATTGAAGAACGTTCTGCAGCGGACTCGAGACTCTGACGTACAATTTACATTTATAATGGTAACTGGTCGTAATTAGGGACTGATGCTCTCGTGGAAATTAAGCGAGGAGATTTCCGAATTATTGACCAAGAGACAATGAAATGGAAGTTCAATATTCGTTTCATCAGCTCGTGCTGACTTTTGAAAAATTTGTTTTGGACTTGTGTCAGAACTTAGCCGTTTGATCTACTCTCTAATTCCAAAGTTAAAAAATCTTCTGTTCCAAGCAGTCTCTTCAAGTGTTGAAAATAGTTTCCCCAATCGCATTTTGCAAAACTCATTTCATTTGCATCCCTCCATCTTTCAATTTTTTCCCTGTTTTAGGAGCCGTCTAACTCGTCCATTCCTTCAAAGTCTCCGGAAAATACCCCAAAGCCTCAAAGGCTTCTTGCATTTTCCCCATAATCTCCATGACCCATTTCAACAATCTTAATTCCTGTACTAGTCTCTACTGGTTTCTTGCTGAATCTATGCCACATGTTTCTAGGCATAATTAGAGTTGTCCATGAATTGTTTGCCTCTCATGATCCAAAGCCTAACATTCGCATGAAATATGACGAGCAGTACTTGTCCTTTTGTTGCCTTATCTGCCTTATCTAAGGTCTCCGTTGTACAGGTGTCCTCTTGATGGACAGTGTCCCTGGAATCGTTCGGAGCCAATCCCTGCTTTGTTGACGCAGTTCTTGGATTCTCTTTTCGGATAGTTGTTTGATAAACAACTCTTCGCAGTTTACAACCTCAACCGCGTAGTTTTCGTCGAACATGTTATTCAGTGTCATGTGGTTCGAGAACAAAATTTCTGTTTTGATCGATCCCATAGGTCGATGAGTTTTCCAGTCTGAATTGGGCCACTCTTGCTTCCCCAATTTTTACAAGATGTAGAGTAGGGAGATTAAAGAGTCTCTCCAATGCAGCTGTTGGGGTTGTTTTCATAGATACTATTATTCCCAGACATGCAAGTATTCGCACACTGCTCAGTATGTTAATATGGGTCGAATGGTTTATCTTCGACCACCAGACCACAGACGCATAGTGTTATCATGGGTTTAGCTACCATGGTGTAGGGCCATCATGTCTTGTTTTACCCCCTATGTCTTTCCATATCTTTACTTCGAAGTATTGATGATATTAGGCCCTCTGTTTGGTACCTCTTGGTGAATGCTACTATATTCGATTTCGTTGAGCCCTTTTTCCTCGGTTAATATTGTTATAATATTTCTGCTGCATGCGTTCCTCCATTATATTTTTCTCTCATGACTGCACAGAGCGGTATGGTCCAGAAAAGTGAGAAGCTCATCCATTATAAAGTTTCAAAACAGTGGGGACAAAACCTCACCGTGATAACAGCCCCCTGCCACTACTGTTTTTCCTATAATGGTCATGTATATCATAAAGTCAATCCCCTTTCTCCTTAATGCCTGGGTAATTGATATAGAGACGTAATATCAATTGCGCCCACAATGTCCAATTTTTTTCATGCAAAACCTTCATTTTTCTCATAATTGTATCCGTTACAGCAAACTACGAGGTTTGGCTAGAAAATAACGGTACTGGTTTTCTAACGGACCAACGGTGCCAGTCTCAAGGTCAAATGTCGTATGGCCGGTAGTCCTCAAGTTCTCCCTCCATGTTCCAGGCGGTTGACGGGATCTATCTTGCTCAGTTGGGCTAAAGCTCTTGTTCGTGTCAGACCAGAAATCTGCCGTTTTTTGGTGATTTGATTAAGAACTTCTGTCGAAGTGAAGTATTTAGTGAAACTTGATTAATCTATGATAGAAACTTATTCTAGAAGACATCGAAAATATTTCACGACCAGAATGACCTTCAACTTCTAAAACTGATAAAAACATAGTGAAAATAACTAATCTCATCTATCGTTAGGATTATCGTTTGCAGCAGAGCGTGTTTGGATCCATCAATATAACATCGACTGGTCTCAAGCTGAGATCACATTGGAACATTGGTTTAGGAGAAAATTCAAAGAGGTCGCATACATATTTACTAACAATGTATTCAGCCAAGCTAGCGTAGAGATACGCAACATATGGAAACCCATAATCAAGCGTCAAACGGTCATCTCCCGCTAAACCGGTGAAGCGGACAGAGGAAAGCGGAGATAAGTGAAAGTAGCCTGAAATAGTCATTTCTTGGAGAAATTGGTCCAGTTATCACCTGGAGACTATTGTGGATACAAACAATCGAAACGTCGTAAAGTAACTTGGCTTGGAATCTTAATTTTTTTTTTCAATTGTTCTATTTTTACTTGTATTTTAATTCACAGTAATTTTATGTCAGGGTTTTTTGTTTAACATAATTGTTATTTTAAGCTACTCTTTTTTCGATTTTTCTTTTTATTGGTTCTTTCAGGGATTTCAAATCATTTCATATAATATTAGACAATGAAAGTCCGAACTAATGAAATTCATCATGAAACATTGTTAATCACCTTCAAACAAAAATCGATTTGAATTACATATTTTTGTAAATGAATGATTACGGAATGGCTTTGGTGAAAATAAGCTTGCTTTTGGTAAATGACTTTCATAGATATTGTTTCCAATGAGTTTCTCAAACGCATATATAATGCCGTCACTTTGCTTCTTAATACCTTCTATTTGAATATTCATAACGTTCTGTAAGAAAAGCTGGAATTCTATTAACTTTTTACGTTGAATACCATAAGGAATACCATCATATCAAATAAATAATAAAAATGTTTCAAATAATATTTCAACTTGGCGAAATATTCAATTTTGTCAGATATTCAAATTAATTTATTCCACAGTTCATTTGTTCCATTTTGCTATGCGTAGAATTTTGCATAAAATGTTTTTTAATCAACCTGTGAAATTCCTATATTGGAATCAGTTGCAAAATAATAATACTAATCTCTAAAGAAAGGTGATTTTTTGATTATAGAAACATATAAAAACAGTAATACAAATTATGAAATCATGAAACAACAAAATTTAATTGGCGCTCCGGGGCGACTTGATTGATAAAAGAGTAGTTGTTGAACCTTATAATGAAGTCTGATCTTCGGGTGATATTGTTGATGATAATAATGATATCTGTTATTGCAAGAATACCCAGTATAAATTGTAAAGTGTATAATTTTGGAATATAGTATTTTTATGCAAGAATGAAAGGTTTGGGCTTTCTAATTTTCCATTTTTCACAAAAAAATATGGGCACCTTCTAAAAGAAGAAAGAAAACAAATGAGATCGAAATAAACTCTTCAGAAAAATGCATGATGTATCTTACTGAAGAGTTTATTTCAAAATTGATTCCGTTCTTTCTTCTTTTGGAGGTTTCCCACATTTTCTGAATTATCTCAGGGACAGTAGTCTAGCGGGATTAGAGCTGGTGGCCTAGCTGGTCATTCATTCTATCCCTATGTACTGGACAGATACAATGTGAAGGCGCTTGCTGCAAATGGATTTAGTGATCGATTCAACAGGATATTCTACATCAGGAAGCAATTTCTCTAACGTAGGAAATAATTATCCATACCGAGAAAACTTTATTGTTTGGTCCAATCATAACTGGGGGACTTATATCTTGGCAAATCTAGCTCTGCCTCTGCTGCCAACGATAAAGGAAGATGGTAACTGCCACCAACTTTTATTTTGGCTTGAATAAATTCGACAAGTGTTAACAACTATACATATACCAGTAGAAGACGGAAGTCCTATTTCGCCGTTTTGCACAGGTGGAAAATAATTGAAAGATGATGAATGATATATAATTGCAAATGATAGATACGTACATTCTCACTAGAGATGAATGATTTAAGAGAAAATAGATAAACTCACAACCGATAATTGATATATAACCGAGTGCATAGTTACTAGAAATAATTATGAAACGTAGCAGGTAGATAATCTAGAAACTATTCGAATCAAACACGAATATACATAGTGGTCTCATCAAATTTCATTTCTTTGGTCAGAATTATTTCCGGACAGTTCTTGTACCGATTGCATATTTCACAAGTGAAAATATTGCTCAGATAAAATCTGACGAACCGATATATGAAACGAACTTCAAGACGGTTCAATGTGTTTTTTTTTCGTACACTTTAATGCGATATTAGACGATTTCATTGAATACAAAAAATAATTTGTTATAGGGTGTCGAAAAAATCCGAGGAATTTTTGAGTTATGAATCAAATAATGAATCCACTTGTTTGTGTCGATGAAATAAATATTAGATAAATTGCAATAGTTTTTACATCAGCATGGCAGCTGACACAACTTTTGCATGAATATTGATATTCACATTTGAATACATTTTGAATTATGCGTACATTATTTATCAACGGGGATATTGTTTTTCAGTATTTCTAGTACATTTCTATTCCTTATTTGAGATATCACAGATAGTACTTTGCCTTATGAATTTTCAAACTTGGGTTCGTCACTTCTTGAACGTGAAAAAGTAGTCGTTGAAAAATACATGTCCAGTAGCAATATAAAAATAAAAATTGACCTATATTAGTGTTTTTATCGCATACTTTTGCTATTTATTTTATAGTTCAGCATTGATGTTATCTTGGGTATATTAGGTACCTTAATTTCGAAATACATACTTTGAAATCATGCTTATTTGAAAAGAGATTTGACAGTTATTTATTTATGATTGATAAATAACAAGTAACTTTCTAAATCTAGTCGAAGTTCTTTATGAAACTTTTTTAACATATGGCAGAATTGTGAAGCGACACATTTTCCAGTAAAAAACCTTCAGATTCCATTGTTCTAATTGTGTGAAAAAAAAATGTAAAACTTTTTTATACAACAAAGAGTTAGTAGAAATAAACTACAGAGCAATTTCGAAAAATCACACCGGATTTCTCCAGAAAATGAAAGATAAATAATTAACAAACAAATAACTCACCAAGCACAAGTTCTCGAAGGATATCTTGTTTGGAACAGTGCAGCTGACGGACTAAAAGCAATAACTTCTCGCGATAAGTTATCAGTCTTACGACCGATATTGAGAGTTCTCATTAAGCTTATTAATATGTTATTATTATGAGGAACATTTAATCAAAATGTGATCCATCGAATCCTGTTTTCATCAGAGTTGAATATTTTTTACTGATTCGTTGTTTATAGCTATAATATAATAAAGCTAATCAGATGATACATTTTCAGACTTATTTATGTGGTTTTGTTTCTCTTCGATCTAGGATTTCACAATCAAAAAAACAACGATTTGAGATTCAATTCAATTTGATATAACTGTGATGGTTATACGAAGTGAGTCAGAATAGTTGTTGATCACTCATCAAATGGTGAACGATGGTTGAACTGAAGGTACTTTTGCAACAAGTAAGGTTTTTTTAAGTAGAAATCACGAGCACTGCTGGAAAATTCTTAAAGCGCTCTATGAGCGGTGCCTGTGCGAAAGTAGCGATTCACATTGGATTTGAATCGCTGGAAATTAAATCCATTTGGAATAACGTTCTCAGGAAGTTTATGCCACATAAACGCAGTTCTCCAGGTAAAAGGGTTCTTAAACAGTGAAGTTCGAGGTGTACTGAGTTGATCTTCAAAGCGATGAGCAGCCACAGTCCTTTCTTCAATGTTCCAGGCTGTCAAGGTTGCACGTGATGTTCGCGTCTCGAATCAGGCAGAAAGCTATTTTCTGGATGGAATCCAACAACTTCAGGGTATGTTTGGAGGTAGAGCTCCATACATGAGAAGAGTACTCCAAAGAAGGTCTGATCTGAGCTTTATAAAGCATCAAAATTTGCGGAGTTGTGTATAGTTTTCTGGTTCGGAACAGTGTTCCAAGCTTTTGACAAGCAGCCTTTGCAATCCCAGCGACATGATTGTGCCAAGACATGTTAGTGCCCATTTTAACCCCCAACAAACTTATAGAAGCAGAAAGCGGAACTGTCTGACCTGACATTATTATATCCGGTTTGGAGATATTTATTTTCTTGGAGAAAACTATTACCTGGGTTTTTGTTGGCAGGCACAAAGTATGTGCTGTGTTGTTTCATCATTTTCCAAACAAAGACGACACACACTGTTTTCCGACTTCCGACAGTCCAAGTCTCTGCGTATGATGATTTTAATGACAGTGACCTGTAAGAAGGCCTGTTAGAGTTCGTAATTCATCCCTACTGTAGTCCAACAACTCTTTGATATCAAGCTTCGAACGGTGAATAAACGCCATGGGCTGAGCCAATTCTGGAAGATGCTGCCAGAAGTCCATAAATCTTCTTGCCATCCAGGTATTCAATCTTTGTTTGGTAAAGTATGAAGCGATGCCAACGACAGGTTCTGGTCTGATGAAGCTGCTTGCAGCACCCTCCTTTTTGAGGGAGTCAGCAGCCTCATTGCCTTCCAGGCAAGTATCATCAGGAATCCAGAATAGCGACAATCTGTTAGGTATTCCTATCAAGGAGAGTCGTTTTTGGCAATTTGATACTAATTTAGATGTTGCTCGGTAGATGACGTTGACTGTCCGAGAATATTTTCATGGACTTGTGTATGAAATTGGATTCTTCCAATCTCTCCGCACCCAATTCAATAGCGTAAATGTCAACTTGAAATACAGTCGCAAAGGTTCGTAGGTAGGTTGATATCTCTGTCCTGGGTCTGCGACTGAAAACACCTGCACCAGAACCGGAAGGTGTTATTGATCCATCTGTGAACCAACAACTATCTGCACTTAATATTTCCTTCTATCAGAGGATCCAGTCTTCTCTGCTCGGGAACAGTACTTATTAAGTTAGTCCGTAGTTGATAGTCAGAAGAGGCATGCAGTCAGAGGTCATTTCCAGAATGCTGTGAGTTTTAGTGTCAACCAACAGTCTGTTGCCAGTCTGTTGCCACCAGGCAATCGCACCATAAGTGATCATTGATCTGACAATCATCTCATAAATCCAATGGATTTGTTTGGGACCAAGTTTTACCACAAATCCTTCGACTTGTCCATAGAGACAGTCTGGCTTTGTGTAAAACGTTTTCCAAGTGAGCGTTCCAGCTGACTTTTTAATCAAGGACAAGGCCAAGATATTTCACCTTCGTTCGAAATTAAATTACCACACTATTGAGGGAAAGTGGCGTTAGATCGTCCAATTTTCTCCTCCTGGTGAAGGGCATTATCACAGTTTTGCTGGAGTTGACAGACATCTGCTCCCTCAGGCACCAACTGAGAACAACGTCCTTCGTGCTTTGGAGGATATTACAAGCTACCCTTCCTGACGTTAACCTGGCCCAGACGGCAAGGTCATCTACATAACCTTGCAGATCTACTTTTCTTCTGTTGAGAGCATCCAGCAGACTATCCATCAGGAGCGACCACAGAAGGGGACATAGGACCCCACCTTGAGGGTAGCCATAGGTATCTGGGAATTTTTAGGAGATAGTAATTTTTGGGAAAGAAAGGTTTCGACTTTCTAGGTCTCCATTATTATACAAAAAATGTGGGAAACTTCTGCCGATAGAAAGAAAGCATTCAATTTCAAAATAAACCTGTCAGAAAGAGGTGTAACATATTTAATTACACCATTTATAGAAATCTTGTTTGAAATGAAAGAGGTATATTTGTAGGAGATATTATTTTATGGGAAAGAAAGGTTTTGACTTTTTACTCCTCATTTTTATACAAAGAAAGTCTGCTATTGGGGATGTTCCTGTGAGTGAAAGTTTACCTTTTTCATATACTATATTGTGTAGCCGTCCTGTGAGTGATATCTGATTTAATTTAATAACGAATGTAAACTACGTAGAAAAAAGTGTTTGTGTATAATTCGTGTTCATATAAAAGTAATTGTTTCTAGGGGATTTTTTCTTCCAGTTTGTAGTTAGAAATTACTTTTTTGTTTGATCTAGACATATTTGTAAATAGTTCATTTTGAAATTATATCTTCTCTTTCAGAGAAAGCCAAAGGTTTTTCTACCAGATATTTTATTCGTGTCAATACATAAACATTTCAATACTCAGAGAATATCCGTGAGAAGACACCAGAAATGCAAGCACTGTTAAATAGTTGGAATTGTCTTGTTGGAGACAAAAAGACCATCATTCACCGCAATCCTCCTGCATCCGCACTTATAAATAACCGAACATAAAAATGCAAAACCATTCACTGCACTGAATATTCCGATCGTACACTTTAAAAGGAGAGCTCCATAAGCACGATATGAATCAAACAAAAATTTATCGACCCCGCATATCGGGATGTGATACACAGAATCACGACTTTGTCGCGTTCTCCGATTAAAATCGATTATTTCGTTTTTGTTCCGATGTGAAATATGTTTCCATAGTTTCAGTTGGTATTCACGTTCCTCTTAGCAGCAGCTTTCCTATCCCGGACGACAAGCAGATTGCTATCACCGTTTACTACATCGTTGAATGGATAATAATTTCAGTTGAAATACTTTTTGATCTACTTCTGACTTGACCATTTCTTTCAATTTTCCAGAAAATGTTGCAGATTCATGGGCCTATTGGGAATTTTCACCCATCTCTCAAATTCCATTCCCTGGACAAGTTTGTGCAGGTCTTCTGGTGAGTGTATGTCATATTCTTTTGTACATAATTTGGGTTGCCCATAAATTTTTTGCCTTCCGTTTTAGTGCCCCACGTCCTCTTTTCTTTTAAGGATAAAACACAAGCACTACAGAAAAATCCTTAAGGCGTTCTTTGAGCAGTGCCTGTGCGAAGGTAGTGATTCACATTGGATTTGAATCTCTGGAGATTGAATCCATTTGGAGAAACGTTTTCAGGTACGTTCTCATAAACTCAGGTCTTCAATTGAAATAGTTATCAAACAGTGAAGTTCGAGGTGTACTGAGTAGGACCACAGTCCATCGCGTAATTCTGATATGTACCACTCTTGTTGGAATCAAATGTGCCAAATCACTTGAACAACTCCTGTGAAAGTATCTATCTATCTATCTATCTAGATATTCCAGACTATGAAGGTTGCAAGTGATGTTCGCGTCTCCAATCAAGCGGATGGCTCTTTTCTGGATGGCATCCACCAGGTTCGCATGAAAAATAAGGAGGTGTCTTTATCTCTTTATTGCATTGCCGTTGTATAGTCATATTATTTCATTCAGGTGTCCTCTCAATGGACACAATATAAGGCTAAAAATAAAAACAACAATAAAAATCAATTGGCGCTCCGGGGCGACTTCATTGATTCCAGTGGCGAATTTCCTTTTTCAGCTGCAGGAAAACCCGGAGAAACCTACAGCACCACATCATCTAAAGATCTTTATCTGTCAATGTCCTCTCTCTTATAAAACAAAATGTAGGGTGTTTCCACAGGCTGCAATAGATTCAATACATTCGTAATACGACTATCGTCAAACTTAAACCAGTCCAGGTGTAATAATGACTAAATTCAACGCCAGAACCACAATGAACAATGACTGAATATTATAATAGTGGTCTGTTAGATTGAAATCTTCATCTATTTTGAACCTTCGAAAGAGTTTCTTGCTTCCTTCAGAGGTAGCGCATGTTTGGCGCCAAACTGTTAGTTTGGCGCCAAACATGCGCTATTTCTGTTTTCTGCTATTGTTTTACTCACGAAGAGTATTCAACAAGAACCCTAATAATTCGGAACAATCCTCT
Source organism: Leptinotarsa juncta (assembly GCA_015342185.1). NCBI lineage: Eukaryota > Metazoa > Arthropoda > Insecta > Coleoptera > Chrysomelidae > Leptinotarsa > Leptinotarsa juncta. Next base: position 10,243 of record WOGJ01268667.1, read on the forward strand.
TGTTATCCTTACGAGTATCTAGTGGACTTCAAAGACTCCAGGAAATCGTTTGGAGGGAAAGATGATGTATTCTTACGAAACCGCAGCTGCATGAACAGGTGTTTGAGTTTGTTGAATGAGTAGGACATATTCCCATTCTCATTCATCATTTAAACCCCGTTTTTATAATTTTTGTTCATTGTGAAATGCTATTCATGTAGCAAGTATTTTCTAAATTATCCAATCCAATTTTCTTTCCTAGATTTTCAGGACAACTCTCTATTGATTCGTAAGGAAGAACATGTTTCACAGAATCCCCATAAGAACCATTTCTCAAGCTGCTGCGAGCGATCCTTCCAAGTGAAGAACGGTTTCGTAGAGGAGTCGATTCGACTCTTGCTTCATGAAGCTCTTCCACTGAAAGGGAACTAGAACTACGAGGACTGCAACTCATATTTGGGGGATAAGTATGACCTAAGTTCATTGACCACACTGAAAAAGTAAAAGGTGGACCAGTCACTTGTGAATTAACCTTGATAGGAGACTGATGAATATCCACATATTGCGGCTTATTTCGAAGAGATTTCAGTTCCGTACTGATATTAGGGCAATGTAGGATCTCATCAAAATTATGTGAAGGAGAAATAGTTCCAAGGACCGAAGCAGCATAGCCACGTTGAATAGAAATCCTAATTCATTCTATCAAAAAACAGGAGAACTCTTTCCGAGTTCATGCAACGATTAACAGAGACTCCGGGCGATAAACACCAAAAGTTTCAACCGCTACTGAATGGAACAGATAGTTGTTGACAAGGTTTTGGCACTATTCTCGTCACTTGCAAACACCATTTCTGCGAATCAATCATCCCAGTGCCGAAATTTCATTATTCGATGACTTTAATGTCCACAATATCGAATGGCTGAAATTTTTTAAATATCAACGACGAAAAAGGTCGCGAAGCTGAAGCTTTTGCAATAAGCAGCGGACTACTTCAGATTATAAATGAGCCAACCAGGTTTTCTGGCCGTGATGGAGTATATGCTAGTCTACTGAACCTATACCTAACAACCATTCCAGAAATTCACACAGTCACCCTAAGATCTCCATTGGGAAAAGGTCAAGACCATGTTCTATTGAAAAGTAATCAATTTACAGAAATCTGAAATCTTACTCACTTGATAGTTACATATTTTTATTATATAAATTCTGAATCTCAACTTCTGGGTTGAAAGTGCTATGTATGTTTTGAACAGTGTATAATTATAACGACAAAACAGTGAAATAAACATTCTTTCTAGGACCAAAGTCAGCCATCTCAAGAGTTTAACTGATTTTCGCTAATTGTCCTTTCAATTGTTTGAATGCTAAAGGATTTCATTATTTCGGACTTCCATTGTCTGATATTATATAAAATGATTTGGAATCCCTGAATTCTTCTTTCAGGGAATTCAAATCATTTTATATAATATCAGATAATGGAAGTTCGAACTGATGATATTCACCATGAAACGTTGTCAATCACCTTCGAACAAACGCTGAAATATTATTGTTTTCTGATTTGTGCGTAAGCTAATTTCCCGGTTTTTTAGCCGTGGTCCGTTGGTTTTTATGTCTGACGTTTTGTCTACTACTGCGGTGGTATGTGGTAATGGTATGTGGATAATGGCGATGTGGTAACGGTTTATTATACTATTTTTAAGTAACTTGAAAATGGTCCAATTAACAACAAATAATAAACTTGGTAGAAAATGGATAAAAGTTATTCTCTTTATTCTATATTCAATAAAAATTTGTACAAAGTAAATATGTCATCAATCGAACAAAAAAATCTCAAGATATTTACTGATTTTCACTAATTGCCCTTTTATTTGTTCAAATTCTGATGGAGCATTGTTTTTAATTCTTTTTCTTCTCTTTTAATAGACTCTGTATTATATTTACTACTGATTTTTGATTAGGTAATATTGTGGTACTGTGATACTACGTACATTCTGGATATGAATTTATTATTATATTCAATCCTTATTTCGCTGTTTTGCTTTTGTGTATAGCTCAATCTTTTGGAATACTAAAAACCCGTATTTTTAATAATTCAGAATAATTTACTCAATGACCAAATAAATTCGAATACTTCTCCTCTTTGTCGAATTTGTTTGATACTGATGAAATTTGTAATAATGGTAGATTTCAATTATTGTAATTGGAGAGTCAGTTAGTTTCGTTCTTATTATATGTCCAATTTCATGATATCTGTTACCAGAAATCATGAAAATTACTCAGATTTCACAAAGAGAAGTATATTCAATACTTCATAGAGGTTTTTTATCGAGTATTTACTAGTTCCATAATATATTTAATGCTAGTAGTATTGGGCTCTGAGAAATATGTTAATTTTTCAATGATTCCACGATATATTTTTCATTTCTTTTCCAGTTTGAAATCGTTCGTAAATTTTCCTAAATTCAATACTTATGATGCACTGTTTGGAACATTTGGTGTAAGAAGATTAAAACTGAGTTTTAATCTTCCTTTTAGAAGATGATCACTTGTTGATCGAAACACGTGTCGAGGTGTTAAAAATAACGATTTGGTGTTGGGAAATATTCTAAATTCAATAGTTGACTAGTTTTCATCTATGGCTTTTCAATTATATCAACAACTATTACTGGTACTTATTTGGCATCACTGTGGCCACTTTTGATTCCTCACTGTGATTCATTAGAATGAGTAGTGAATAATTTATGAGTTAAATTTTGAATTCCATTATAATTACCAAAGCAACTATGTGAGATCGCAAACGTTTAGCTTGCTGCAAAAAAATTAAAATACTGCACGTCAAACATTCCATAATTGCCTTGTAATCCTCCCGCGACATATGAAACGTCGACAGGTTGAAGGCTCTTAAAATTCCTCTCGATCCATTCTTCGTGCATCAAATCTGACAGCAGGTTCGAGCAGTATCTGTACACAATCTTTCATACGTTTTATTGAGTGCTCCTGTCACAACAACATATTGTGAAAATATCCCAGCGGTATCCAATAAAATATTAAAATTATGCGTCTATTATTTGTCATTGGAAGAGTACAAGCTGTTTTATGATGTGTTGGTAGGACGGGCCTATTATTAGCATATACATACTGCGTGCATTAATCTCAATGCATCACAACAGGAACACTTCAAGAAAGAATTTTTAATGAGGAATATGGGAAAACGGTTTCAGCCATATGTGCATTCCTCTCTCCACAAAGTGGGCTGTATTTTTGCTTGGTGCAAACTATGAAATTGTATAATTATTTTTCAGATATCCTTCATCTTATAAGCACAGTATTTGCAACAAAATATATAGGTCATATGTTGAATGAAAAGTTTGCATCCTACCGATATATTATTAAAAACATAACATGAACAAGATGATAAAAAATATATATTATATACCTATGGTGAGAAGTGAGCTATTATTTACCGAGCATTTTTATAACCTGAGGCGCGTAACGCCGATGGATATAAAGTGCAAGGTAAATAATAGCTTTCTCAGTCGAGGTATAGGGTCACCAGTCCAGTAAATGAACGAATAACGATAGTTGTCACTTTCTACAACCATAACTTATTTTTCTCATTAGATCTCTGAGTTTATAATCGATTTATTTCATAAAAATGTGCAATTTGTTATAATTAAAACTACCAAACACCCAATGAATGAACACCATAGCCTAATAAATGAACAACAAACGCTCAGTTAGTGAACAAATGCTTTATTTATTTGAACACAATCATTATTTTATTCAATGCAACCTTATTTGATTTTGTAACATTATTTCAATTCAATAATAAGTTCAAAAATATAATATTTACTGATATCAAATTCAATTGATGTCAACATAGAAAATCCCACGTGTTATAAGGAACTGGAGCAGAAATGGTTGTTTCTTCTGCATTGAAAACCTTCGATGGATCTTTCTAAGATGCTTTCATTTTGCAGGAAAGTTTGAAGATCAGAAAACCATGCTCAAATAGATTATTTTACAAATGCCCGGGATTTAGCAATAATTTTAGTATTTCTTCTTGCCATTTGAAGATGTCTTCCCAAAAATAATTTTAGCCACTTGTCTCCCTGTGAAAGGGTTGGCCCGACCAATATCCTGTAATATTTTTTACTGCATTTTTGACTCCGTTTGGATGCACTGGAAAACCCAATTTTGCTTTTAATAAAATTCAATCTTCTACTCGTTTTTCTTCGGTGGAAGTTAAAATGAGAGATTGGCCCATTTTTCTTATATTTGGAAACGTATCTGTTTTAGTTTGTTGTGAAGAGTAGATTTGGTTATTCCATATTTCTCAGAAGCCTTATTCAAAGAAATATTCTATCTTTTATGTCTGTGATGGCGTTGTTCAACATTTTCTCCGAATATCGGAATCATTGGTATTTTTTTATCC
>WOGJ01268933.1:0-10089 GCA_015342185.1 Leptinotarsa juncta
AAGTTGATATTTAAGTCACCGAGGCAAATAATATCACTGTAAGCAAGCATGATTTCAGATATTGCGTTATTGCGTTTTCTCGAAATCGTCTACAAGAACGTATTAGCGTCAAGCTGAGGTGGCCAGTAAATCAGTCTCATTGCTATTTTTTTGCATAAATGTCTGTCGCATATAATTCCAAGACCAGAAATTTCTCTTCTGTAGGCATGCTGAGAAGAGTATTATGGTTATGGTGTGTGGAAAAAATACTAGTGAAAATACTTTGAAAAAAATGTTATTGGTCCATATGATATACAGTACTGATTAGTGAGAAAATTAAACAAAAACTGAATTTCCTAATTCATTTATTGGAAGAATGCTCACCGTGAACAAACGTATCAGTTCAAAAATGAACCACCGTATTTGAACAACTAGAGTTGATGTAACAAATTTCTAATCACCTATTGCTATAATTAGAAAGATATTATATTCAATTACCTCAATTTAACACGATAAAAACAAATCACATGTCAATCATTTAATAAATTACTGTCCAAACTCTATAAAGTAGGGTACAAAGTAACCAAGAGTGAATTTAATTCAACCGATAAACACTAAATTATTCTAAACCTGTGATAAATACAAAAAATTGTAAAAGCTAAAGATTTCACTATGTTCCATCAAATCAGATTTTGGCCACTTTTGCTACAGATGATCATAAATGTTTGTGTAACACTCAAAATGTGACAAAGGCATTTATGAACAAAAAGAAAATTACAAAAAATTTCATAATTTTGATCTGCAAATAAATATCTTATTCTGTAAAATATAAGAATAAATTATCTGTCGGCCTTGAGCTATTTCATTTTATGGGAGGCTTCCACTTCTATTATTATGAGGGGAATCCGGTAGGTGGTTGACCGGGTACTGAATATTGTGGCCTAAAGTTGGCAAAATTAGCTGCGGCACTTGCAAAGCCTGGAAGATTGCCGGCGCTGAAGCCTGCAGGGAACTGACTTATGACTTGAGCTGAAATTGAACATAAAAAAATGAATAAGATTAATGAAAAATTACAGTAGTCTCAAAACCATTTCCTGTGGCACACTAGGACGAAATATCTTTTGTTCACATTTCATTTCATTGATATCAAATAACTGTTTTGTTTTATGAATACTTTGTTTGATTTATTATAAATTCTGCATTTATATCTAATAAAGCAAAAAAATGCATGAATATAATAGAAAAACTAATTTTTAGGTTTGTATAAGTATTTGAAATAAATATTGATTTATAGTTATTGACCACGTCTACAAAGCATCTTTAAAAGAATTTATAAAAACCGATGATACTAAAATCAATATTAATGTCTGACGACCATTTTCATCGAACATATAGTATTTTTCACCAAACTGGATATTTTTATTGACTCTATTGGCTTGAGTTACATGAATTCAAACCATTGCAACTTTTTGAAGAAAAGAAATTTTTACCAACATACTGCAATTCATTTCTAAAAAAATTATTGAAAAGGTCCTTGGGTTGTTATAAAAACAAGACTTTTAGCAAAAATGACAAACAGTTTTCTCAAAAACAGTGAGGAATTAGACCCTGTTACATGAACTTTTTCATCAGTAATGCCCTTTTTTTATCACCTTCAATTTGGACGATGACACAGATGAGACACCCTATATACCTCTGTCCAAACACTCACCTGTTGATTGACTACTCGACGATGACGTTGCTGCCAACCGAGACAATATACTCCTCTCAGACATCTGCAACCGCTGCGCAACAGGTGGTATCCTGGCCAGCGTGGCAGGTAACCTAGACACGTCTGATTTCATATCGGAGAGCAATTCCTCCAACTGATTGAGCACCTTGTGCAAGACAGCATTGGCTGGTTTATTTCCTGCTAAGGATTCCTTGCTGAGGTGTTGGTGAGATTCGGCTAGACACTCTACCTCAGCGAATCTAGCATTCAAGGACATCGCCGGGTGGTTTGGATCCTGCGTGAGATTGAGGTAGGCCGCACGTCGAAGTTGTTCTTCAATTACAAGAGCTTGTTCTAGCAGCTGAAAAAAATACATATTTGAAATGTGAAATATAAAACATAGGACCTATAAAAATATTCAAATACAAGTCATCCTTATTTTCAAAAATGATATTCTTCAATAGAGTTTTCAGTCAAGTTGTATCAATCCTGCCCTTTGGCGAGTTAGAAACAAACTAAAACATCAGTTTCATGTATTGACCTTGAACCAGATATGCTGGTTTCAAAATCTATGGTATGGGTCCAGATCAGGAAATGGATCAATAAATAAAGTGTGCTTAGAAAATATAATTAGGAAAACATATGGAGAAACCTTTATTTATAAAAGGACTGTGCAAAAAAAGACTGAACAACTGCTTCAACAGAGCAGAGATCACTCAGAATTATTACAAGCTACTCATTGGAGATTGCCAATTTGGAGGACAGCTAAACAAAATAAGACTGAATGACAGAATCAATAATGATAAAAAATGGAGGATTATAACTTGAGCTATATTTGGCAATACTTCAGCTGGCCAACATGGTTGCTTGCCAGTTGATAAGGTCATCCTTAAAAAGGTATGTTGCCAGGATTTGAACCACAATCTCAAGGCTCATTTAGGCAAACTGTATGTTTGAAAGTTAATGTATTAGAAAGTTAAATTATAGGAAAAGCATGGTAATTTAGACAAAAAACGACTTAGGTGGTTGACATTACAAAAAAAATTGTAAAAAGTATGTCCAAGCCATGGAAATTATGTTTATGTTTCACACGCTTGACTTATAAACAATGTGAAAAAAAATTTGGTTGAGAAAAACCATTTTATTAATGTTGGAACTTATTTATAGTTTTCATCTAATTTCCTTAAAAAGACTGAGAAGAAGGGTCAAGTATGTGACATTTTTGAAGAGAGAGATATCTACCTTGAACCTCCTAGCCAGGAACTTGTTTTTTATTTCCAAAAAGTTGCCTTTTCCGACGTCCATCTTGAAAGGCTCGTTGATAATAGCAAACCTAGCATCTGCTTGAATATCCTGCCACCTGCCGTAACCATGTGTTACAATACCGGCCAATAACCAATAGTCATGGCGTCGGTGCCATATTTCGTAGTCACGACCAGGAGATGCTGCTTTTTCTTCGTTGAGCCATAACGTGTGCAGTTCCGTGAAACCACCATCAGCTATATTGAACATAAATCGTTTCTTAGCATCCAGATCTATTTCACGCTTTTCTTTCTGCAAATGAAAAACAAATAATTTCAGTGCTAGGTAAGTTATTTATTTGTAGATACTAACACAGTAGGTACAAGTGTACTTATGTAACTTTAATCTAGAAACTTAACGAAATTATAAATGAAATATACTACAGATTGTTCAGTTGAGTTGATGACAGAGTTCAACTGAAGAAGCTACAGATTGTGGCAGTAGTAATTCAAATAGGCTGCTCAACCATGGAGTTGTGAATCTATTATTCAAATTTACAAGAAATTGAATTTCAGGAATTCAACTTAAATGTTCAACATACAACAAAGAAGTCCGGGATGTCAAATCATGGAGTAACTCAACCTTTGTTTAATGGTCACTGAACATAAAAGATGAATACATTTATTCACTGGAAACATTTAAAACATTAGAAACGTTTTAAAAAAACTGTGAAAAGACTAATTCGTCAACTTATTTTTATGATTTAAAAAAAAAAATATTATATATTTTTTCCTTGAACCTAGCTTAGATTACTGGTAAATACATTGTGTGAACTTGTTAATTATTTTGTAAAAAAATAGGCATTGCCGTAAATAAATAAATAAACATAAAGAAATAGAGAATTGCTAAATTATCTTTAAAGAGATTAAATAAAAAAAGGACTGAGTGTAGTGAAGTAAAAAATGAACTAGATTTCATTTCTACTTTAAATGCAGACCACTCTTCTACGGTACCCTATGTGTTAAGAAGACAAAAAAGTACATACATATCACATTAGAAATACATCTGTTCAAACAAAAATGTATTGTTTCACATTGGGTTATCATCATTAATAAATTAAAGTAGACATTGATAATTCTTACCTTAACGTCCTTGTCATCTCCCTCAATAATTGTTATATCCTCCTCCTTCTCGATCTTTGGTTTCTCTTCCTTGACTAAATCTTCGTCCTTCTCCTTTTTATTTTCCGGCTTAATTTCTTTATCATCCTCTTCTTTCACCTCCTTTTTGATTTCTTCAAGATCCTCTTTCTTAATCTCTTCCTGCTTCTCTTCCTTTTTCTCGTCACCTATGGAAGAAGTCTCAGGTTCGGGTTTCACTTCAGGTTTTATTTCAATATCGGTGTGTAGAGCCGATTCAGTTTTTGTCGCAATGTCCTTAACATCTTCAGATTCCGCGTGTTCCTTTTTATCATCCGCAGATTTTTCACTATCGGACTTAATGTCTTTTTCCTTGATTTCATCGCCTTGTACTGAATCCTTATCTTTCTCAGAAGCATCAACCTGCGTGGGAGCAGGACTGGGAGCGGCACTAGTTGCCGGAGTAGCACTCGTACTAGTCGTAGCACTTTTTGGAGTTTCGCCCTCGGTTGTTGGAGTTGAGCTGATTTTGTTCTGCTCCAAAATGGCCTTTTTGATAAGTTCTGGTATGCTGTATTCGCCATTGATGTGTTCAAACTCCTGTACCTTTTTCCTTATTAAAGACATGACACCAATCCTAGTTAAAACGTGCTGCCTGCTAAGTCCTTCACGTGGCACTCCATCTGCGAAAGTGTCAGCATTATCCGCACCAGGTTCGCACAAATGCCTCATAAACAATGAAACATACGCTTTGAATATCTTTTCAGATTTTCCCCTCAGATCTCTCACAAGCCACTGAGAGTTGAAAGCGTCCTGTGGCGGCATGCCATATCGCATGATGGCGTTGAGGAATGCTTTACGTTGTCTGGCATTGAAGCCAAGGACTTCAATGTTTCCTCCAACTCTCGCCAATAGAGGTGGTAATGGTCGGTCTTTCTCTTCCTTCCTTTCCATCTTCCTTCTACTCCTCCTGGTGAAAAATTATAAAATGAGCTCAATAACATTCAGTAAAAAAAACTCTGCATTTCATAAAAAATTCCATGAAGGTCAAATTAGATACTCTTTTTGAAACTAAATGTATCAGTAAACAGATTATAAAAATAATTTCAATGCCATTTTCACAATTTAAAAACTCACATTAGTGAATAAATTGCAACGATATACTTTCAAATTTCCAATTCCATCTAGCATAAGGGAATGGCCGTTGAAGATTCCATAATCCAAAGCAATAATTTCATTAAAGATAAGAAAATCTTCAATATGGTAGCAGGCCTTAACAAAATGGTTGGAAAATATTAAATTATTCTCTTGACATGAGTACAACTGCTGAAAGCATTATTAAAAATTCATTCTGTCTACAGGTACCATCACAGGAAAGAGTAATTGCAATTTACAATCATGGAAATAGTTTTTGGATCCATAACATTCACCCAAATCTCATGCAAATGCGCGGAAGTATAGAAGTATGACAAGATTGAACCATTTTTTAAAAAAGCTCAATAGTTCAATTTCACAACATGGATTTCTGCTGAAACATCAAACATTACTTCTCCTAATGTGCCTCAACAAAAGGGCATCTCAAGATAGAGTAACCTTTGTCGTGTAAGGGAACCAACCATAAGACCATGATTAGAAAATGATAGAAGAGAGTTGACACCTGAAATTACTGTGTCATATGGAAATAATTAATGATGAACAAGAGTGAAAAACATTGACAAAATACCACAAAATAATTTGTAAAAGTATTGCGATAGTCCTGAATATAGTGAAATAAACCTGTTTTGATTTGTTGTATGGAGCAAAGCTAATTGAAGAAACCATGAGATACTTCACTACACTTACCTACTGAGATCAGGATCATTCTTCTCATCAAAGTCATCATCTTCTTTATCTTCATCGGAACCAGCCGAAAAGTCTGAATGGTAGTCGGAGAGGTTCTCCTGCCAAGTGGTATCCTCCCTAGTGTCAGTCGTCATTCCACCGTCATTATAATTGACCTGTTTCCTGACTCGCTTACCCTTACCCAACGTCCTCGCGATATCCTCTTGCTGCTGTTCGTAGTGATGTCTGAGCAACTTGATCCAGTAGGCAGGATCAGTATTCTCGGCTTCTTGCTTGATGATTTCGGTGTTAACTTCCTCTTCAGCTTCTTCTTCTTTGGTAACGTAACTGGCTACCTTGAATGAGCTGAGGTATTCATTGGCCCAGCTTTCTTTCTGTTCGATACCTTCTTTGCTACGATCAAGAAGTTCAGAAACAGCTCTGTCATCGTAATGAATGGCTTCATCCTCTTTGCCTGATTTCAATTGAAAAGAGATTTAAAATTCAAGCATTCAAAATTTTATAGAAAAGAAGGGAATTATAATTCTGACGAAATTCTTAGACACATACCTTGGTTTTCCTTGAACAACTCTTCAGTTCCAAACCTCAGAATATCGTCCAACTCTTGCTTGGTAAAATTGGCTCCTTTCCCACCCATGCCGGGTCTCACCACTAAATGAGTCAACATCATTTTTCTTTTGGCCACTTGAGTGACTCTTTCTTCAACACTGTTTCTTGTGACGAATCGATAGATCATCACTTTATTGGCTTGTCCAATACGATGGGCACGGGAAAAAGCCTGGATATCGTTGTGGGGATTCCAATCGGAATCATAGATTATAACGGTATCAGCTGTGGCGAGATTAATACCCAACCCACCAGCTCTGGTGGATAAGAGAAATACGAATTGAGGAGCACCGGGTGCATTAAATCTGTCTATAGCTTCTTGACGTTGGCTACCAGTAATAGCACCATCTATTCGTTCATATTTGTACCTGAAAGAGTGATTGAATTAACAGATTTGAAAGGATTGGAATATAATTTAAATGATTTCTTATTGTTCCTTCTATATTATAATAATAAAAATACTCATTGGGCTTGTTATGAATTCTTTCTCAACTTCCTTTTATAGATCGATAAACTATTTTTTTCAAATATCAAATTTATAGGAAGACCATCACAAAAAATTACTAACTCACATACCCTTCTCCTTCGAGGAAATCCTCAAGAATGTCCAACATTTTGGTCATTTGCGAAAAGATAAGCACCCTGTGCCCTTGCTCCTTCAATATCCTGAGCATCTTTGACAGCAAAACTAATTTTCCGGCCGCCTTAGTCAACTGCCCCACGTCCCAATTGCCATGCGGTCCCAAAGGCGCCTCTTCTGCAGCGGCAGGGAACAGATAAGGATGGTTGCAGCACTTCTTCAGATCCATCATAATGTTCAGCAAGGAAACTTGTTGGCCTCCTCCTTTCGGATTCAAAGCCTCGAAGTTCCTAGTCAGGATATACTTGTAGTACTTTTTCTGCATCGGAGACAATTCCACTCTCACGATGAATTCAGACTTGGAGGGCATGTTTTTGAGTACGTCGGCCTTGAGACGCCGCAACATGTGGGGGCCCAACATCTCGTGCAACTTCTTCACTTGGTCTTCCTTCGAAATATCAGCGAATTCGGCTTGGAAAGCAGATAGATCGTTGAACTTCTGACTGTTCAAGAAATTCAACAAATGGAAGAGCTCCTCGAGGTTATTTTGCAGTGGTGTACCAGTAAGAAGAAGCTTATACGCAATGTTGTAGCTGTTCAGGAATTTGAAGAACTGGAAAATAAAATGGAAATCTAGTCTTGCTCGATTTGGTAATTGATAGTGATACTCACTTTGGACTGATTACTCTTTAATCTGTGTGCTTCATCTACAACAAGAACGGCCCAATCGATGGATCCCAAACAGGCGGAATCAATAGAGACCAACTCATAACTGGTTAGCAAAACATTGAATTTTATAGAACCAGCTCTAATTTTAGACGCTCTACCTCCTCTCACTGCACCCTCCTCAAAACTAAGTTCGTTTTCTCTAATCACAGCTCTGCAGTCTTTGTCACCTAAAATATCACCCCATTTAGTTTGACACCGTAGAGTAGATTTAAGTTTCTGTAATGTGATGGAATCAGCCGATACTAAACAGTTTTACAAAAACGTAGCACATGTTTCGCTATAGAAGCCAAGTGTTTCTTGAAAATATTCTGTGTTTATACAATTTCTATAGCCACACAAAAATTCTACTAGATTAAAAGTTTGTGAATGCTTGTCTGAATAGTAGTCGATATAATGACCTCCATGAATTGACTAAAATATTCATGGAACCATTATTTCCAAATTATTAGTTTATGAGATTTTGTGAAAGCTTTTTTCCGGGTGTTTTGGCTGTGATCTGGAGGTTTTTATGCCTGACGTTTTATTTACTACTGCAGTAAACATTATCAAAGGCCATGTGGTACCCCAGAGCCCGAGTTTGTGCTCGAGTTGTTATTCCCGTTGTTATTGCTTTCGGAACGCAGTAACTAAGTGGTTACTACGTTTGGTTTATCACACTTCTCAACATCCATTCTGATGATTTCCAAAATACGTTATGTTTATACTGGAATATGGATGTTCAAGGGATTAAAAAATAACTATGTATTTTTTGTATCACTGATAAATCAACCTATTAATCCCTTGTTCGCGAAAATCTACAATTTCACGTCAAATAAAATTTATATGTATATTTTATGTATTTATACACACATGTATAAAAATATTCTTGGTTGAGTTGTAGAATAGCGTAAGCTAAACTCCGCCAAGATAAAAATAAAGACCATCTATTATTATTATCATTATATAGTGGGATGTATTTCATCCTTTAGATGATTTGATTTATAGCCAGTCTTCAAGTATGCCCACTGACTATATGTGAAGGTTGATTTGTCGTACATAGTAAGAGATATATTTTCAGCGTCGAGTCTATTCATGGAGATTGCGTTAACGGTAAGAGAATTCGACTAGGTTGATAATTTTTGCTGAATCTTCTTTATATGGGAATAATGTCATGAAATATCTATACAAGGTCTCGCCTAATTTGGGTCACCATTAACTCGGCAATTTTTGAGCCCTATTAATTCGTACTCTATATATCACAATTCATCAAGTGGTCTTAGCGATGGTGGAATATTCCACTAACATCCCATCACAAAACTCTATAAGTAGAAAGGAGTGCGCCTAACGTATTAAAAAAACACTTTATTGTGAGATTTTCACTAAGCGGTTTTACAAAAACGCAACACGTGTTTTGCCATATAATGGCTTCTTCAGGCATATCTTCACTAACTAATTCCACATCCTCAATTCTAAATATACCATATTGAAGTACCTACATTTCAAGTTCGTACCTAATTTTCACCTAAGTTTGTAATGAATTAAATTAGCTGTGCTTATGTCCCAGTTTCCACATTTGAAAAATATTTAGTAACGGGGAGATATTCAATTCTAATTGATCATTCAGTAACTTACTCGAATTTCTGACTCTGTTAATTTCTGAACATTCTAGAAGATTGAGTTTCAAACTCTTCTCTTCTAATTGTAACATATCGTTTACAAATGATAAATTGGTCTTTCTATTTACAAAACTACTTCTATGCTCTCTTATTCTTTGGGAATTGTTCTCCCTATTTGGCCAATACACATTTTTGGACAAGAGCTACAAGGCAGCTTATATACTCCTGATCTATCCGACACCGAAGTTTTGTCTTTATTGTTTTTTAAACATTTACTCAAATTATTAGTCGTTCTGTGAGCTACGTTTACGAATTATTTTTTTAAAAATGGGCAATATTATTGGTTGGTTCACCCTATCTGTACCAGTGAAACAGACTGAGATATCATCTACCTATTTGTACCAGTACAAAAAACGGTACTGATTATTATGGATTTCTTATTCTATGTTATCGATGGAAATTTCCGCCAGCAAGGGACTCAAAGGGTTCCCCATTATTAGTCCTTCACTGCATGAATAGAATTTTTTGTCAAACTGGAAATAATTGTGAGATAGACAAATAGTAAGTAAATCTAAAATTTTCTGTTTTATCAGTGGATATACGTGGTTTTTGTCTAAGAGACACTCAACTAGTCCAATTGTTTCAATTGACGGAATATCATCGAAC
>WOGJ01269108.1:0-15066 GCA_015342185.1 Leptinotarsa juncta
ATGTACCAAATATGCCAAAGATGTCTACAGAATTATCTCAGTTATTATTGAAAAACTGATTATTTTTGAAAATTTTGCCACCCTGTATCTCAAAAGTTAAGGCGTTTAGGACATACGTCCATAGGAAGTTTTTTCTTAAAATATGTCTAAGAATTACCTCCTTAAATATTAGCATGTGTTTAAGGAACACCCTGTATAAGACACGCTGCTCCGTCACTATTTCCATAAGTGGGTACTGCAGAATGCTTGATTCTCAGATTGTATTAATTGCCTGATTGGTTGAAGAACTCTTGAAAAATATATTATATCGCCAAATTGCAACTTTCTGGTAGGGTACACAATTTTTCACATTCCGAATCCATGCTTTTATTTTTGTTTTTTGTTGGAAAATATATATTATTTCAAATTGAGTGAAGTGAATCGAGAAGATTCTCTCAAGACATACTTACAATTGGAAATGATTGACAGACAAGTGAAGTCATGAATTTGTTCAATAATAAATGGCCTTAAAGTTAGTGAGTTGAGAATCAGTTCGATTCTGATTGGTTCGAAGGTTTTAGTTGTAGATCGTTTTGGCTACTCACTCAACATGAAACCGTAAAATAATTCTTTCAATAGCCATGTTGGTCAGAAATTCTGATTTCGTGAAACGGATTATTTTTATTTCGGTATTTTTTCATTATGGAATATTTTAAATGTCTTCTTCTAAAACACATCCATGTGTTTTTTGGTATATAGTTGCTACTGTACTAAAGGAAAAGATACAAGATGGAAAACTTGATTAAACGAGTAGATGATCTGATATTTTGAAATGAATTATTTTTGTCAAGATAATAAATAAATGAACTAAATGTACAAAGTGAGTCAGTTCCAATATGAGGAGAATCATTTTCGCTACATAACTTTTCCAATTCAAATCAACAATCGAAATGAAGTCCATGTAATTTCTACAGACCAATTATCATTATCGTTGCCATCTAATGGCGTCATTAAAAGATAACAGCTCTCTCGAAACATATTTTCATTGTTCCAACGTCGCGTTATAAAACCGCAAATTGAAAAAAAAAACGGGTGAAGTGACCCTCAAAATGAATTGCCGAAAACATTCCTGAGGGTGGAGTAATGCCACTGCAAACGATGAAATGGAAGGAATGTTGATTTCACCGCCAGAACTCATTCTCATGGAGGAAAAACGGTGAATTTGAATGTCTTGGCTTGATTTCGTCTGGAATGCAGTGGTGTAGAGGAGTATTATTAGTCAAATTTGAAATTTACAGGGATTCGAGCGAAATAAATTCAATAGTTAATCAGTTTCACTGGGTTTGGCTAAATATGGAAATCACTGCTAACTCCAACAACTCAATTTCAGAAATTTTGACTGATTATATCTTACTTTCATGACATGAAATGAAAATACCGAATTTTTTAGGCATTGTAGTTTTTCCGCATATGGGAATATATGTTTCTCCCAAAATATTAAAAAAAAGGTGAATTTAATTCTGTTTTCGAAAATATGATAGAACTGGTCAATACTTCATGGAAATCCATCATAACTTGAATTGAAAGAGGTGTATTCAAGGAAGAGCTTGATTTTTTTAAAAGAAAAGGTATTGTATTTTTACTTCTTCGGCTTGATACAAAAGCATGTGATAATCTTCCGAAGGGAAGAAAGAAGCATTTATAGGGGTTTTTCTACAACTATTTAGTTTACAAACATTTCATTTATTTATTGATCTTTATTTTTTGTATTATGAATTGTTGTTAGGAAATTAACTTTCCATAACTCTTATAATCGAGCAGTCGTAGAAAATATTTATCTTCTTGGGTTTTTCTGTTAATTCTTTTATTTTAACAGTCGCCACTTGGGATGTTCCGAGAAGGTACTCATGGTTAAGGCTTTTATTGAATTAGACAAGGGCCCAAGTGGTTGACCCTCTGTGAATATATGTATGACCTCCACAATTGCCAGAGTCAACTTCGAACACATGCTTTAGCGGATGCATTCATTCTGTTCTGAGATTTAGACTGAGAACTAATGCTGATTCTCATTATCCTCGACACAAGGTTACACTGTTGTGTTTTTCTATTTGTCATTTTTGTTGGTGTTGTTAATAAATTTTATTATTTGTAAACGCTGCGTCCGCCTGAATAATAATTTCCCATTCACCAGTCCCGAGGCAATCCTATTAAGTCGGTCGATAGCCAGGCGGTTCGACATGGGTTGTTTGTTTACTCAGTCAATCGATCGATTTGTGAGTCGATGATTCAAGACGCAGCCTAAATGCTCGATTCTCACCCGTGTTAGAAATCATACGTTAAAAGGTAAGACCTCGTCAGACCTTACCTCGCACAATTCTTGAATTCTGAGGGTTGTCCTTCGTGGGGGTGCGATATCCGTTTAGTGGAAAAAACATGTTTCAAACAACAACAAACATACAAAGGTATGTAGACCACGCAAAGAAGTAACTTTCAGACACAAACTGGAAGGAAAAGCCTTTTCTAAACAGCTACTTTCATATGAATATTGAATCACACGTATGAAAAATACTTTCAAAACACAAATACTTCCATATAAACACTGAATTATACAGAAAACACTTTTTTCCATTCAGTTTGTATCCTAAATATTCGTACTGGAGTTTAATCAGATATTATTCACAGTATTCTTACACAATATAGTAAATGAACATGGAACATGGTCATCCTTACTTAGGACATCGAATGTTTCGCCTTGAGACACTTGTTTTATCAGCTCTTCAGTACCAATCTGGAAAACATTATGAGTATAAGTTTGATCTACTCATGTCATCGACGACATCGTAATGACTTATTGAATTATTTACCTCCATTTACTCCATAGCAGTAAAACATAATAGGGCATAATCCTAGTTTGTGTGGCTACTATGAAATTTTCTCTCAAGGATGTTCATGAAAATTTTTGCTAGCAGCAGGTTCAAGGGTTTCTCATTATTTGGAATTAAAAATGCGTGAGTAACACAACATCACGCCATATTTTTGCAGTTAATCAGCATGGTAGTCTGCTGCAAACTGAAATTAAATTTGAATCACTGAAACATTGCATTCAGTTCACGCCAAAGTTGATAGTTTTGACCTCACATTTTGCATGATTTCAAAGTTTGAAAATCTCCGGAATATTCTATTGAAATCTTTATGCCATTCGTCCTCCAAGATGTGGCAGTACATCTGTTCAAACAATGCTCTATAATTGAAATAGATATCTATGATATTATTTTGAAGTATGGGAGCAGTTAATAAAGTATTCAATGAGACATTCAATGAGAGATTATTCCAATCTTCAGCAGACGTATCGAATACAAAACTCATTTTTGACTTGATGAGACGAGACACACCTAAACCTACGGTAGTAGATGTTCTCATAATATTATTTTCCAAAAATGTATGTTGGCTCACTTTTCAATCACTTTCAATTACCGTTAATGAATCTAATAATCGTAGAATAACAAGTTAATGGACCAACTCATTGTCACTGAGTTCTTGTTTCAAAACTTTTCAATCACTGACAATTTGGAACACTGGAATTTTCACCCAAAACTTTTATTGAACAACCAATATTTACACTTTTTGGAAAGAAGAACAAGAATCCTACAGCAAGGGATAATTAAAATCTTGTAAACAAATTTCAACTTGGATGCTTCCTATGAAACCGAGAACTTCATCAATTTTAATTATACGAAAGTGAAACCACCTTGTGGAGAAAACTTCACCCTCTTTCATGATATTGACATATTCCCCAGCCTACTTATTATTTTACCAACTTTGCCTCGCAGATCATCTATCAGTCACGAGTCTTTCATGTCCTGATAATCCAGAATTCCATTAAGATTAGTACGAAACTCACAGAATATCTGGAAATTAAAAGTGAATTCGTTGCGGAAGGCACAATAGCATGACTGATCGGAGCTTTGAACATCTGTCAGCGGATTTCGGGTTTCTCTGAATTCACGTTTCACACTGACATATTTTTCTCACAGGCTTTGTTGACACCTAATAAACTTGATATAGGCATCTCCCAGCCCTCTAAAGTCTGATTGTGATATTTCTGAAATCAATGTCAATAACTTTTTCAGTCAGAAACAAAATTAAAAATATCTGTAGAGTAAAACGGGGGAAAATGGCAACTTAAATTTTGAAAGCTGAGAGTCGAACAAGTAACCAAGTTAGCCGCAGGAAAAAGGCGACAGCTTCGGGAATGGACAGACGAGCGTGAATTAAACGGACGTCGCGACGCACGTATATACGTCCGTTTAAGAACCTACATAAAATGGTTGAGTCAGCCACACACAGAACGCGCCTAAATGTTGCCGCGCAGTCTAGTAGTCAACGTTCGTTTCCTTCTGCATCGTCCGTTTGAGGCGTTGTAGCGCAACATTTGACGTAATGTATAGTGTCACACAGTGGTGAATTGGCCGTGCGATTCTTGAAACTCATGAATCTTTGATGATTTGGCAACATAGGAATTGTTGTTGTATTGTGAATCGTTTGCTTTTCTGACTGTGGTTTCAAAGGTTACCTTACTCTTTGGTGGTTATTTCAAAAACTCGTAAATTCGTATTATCTGTATGGATTTGGCACATTGTCTTGGATTGGTATAATAATTGGGTAAGGAATTAAATTTTTCTATTGACAATCATAGTGACTATAACAAACCTAACTATACATATAATTGTCTTTATGAATATTATACTGTGGGTAGTAACAAATAATCAGTATAAATACTTGTAGCATGGATATCGATCTTCTTATAGCAGAGGTTCAGAAGCGACGAGTGCTTTGGGACACTACGGATGAAGAATATAAAGATAGGAATAGAAAAAACTCTGCGTGGATTGAAGTTGCAGAAGCTGTTTGTAGTGATGATTTCAAAACAAAACAAGAGGCAGAACAAAAAGTTTACGGTAATTATTTTTGAATGTTTATTACAGTACATACCCTAATCGCTATATTTTGTCATTTTGCCATGGAAGTTGACCACGGTTACTAACAAAATATGTACTAAGTTTTTCTCTATACATATATACAGATCTATTTACACCCCTGTTGTTGTCGTCTTGATTTAAATTTGCTTCCAAGCCTTGAATGGTTAAGGTGTCTTCAAACTCGAAACCATCACGTTCACGTACAAAATTATGAAGTACACAGCAGCATTTTACAATATCAGTAGCAAAATCTATATTAACATCGATTGGTCTATGTAATATACGCCATTTATTGCTCAATATTCCGAACGTACATTCGACAAAACGTCTGGCTCTAGAGAGTCGGTAATTGAATATTCTTTTATTTACAGACAAATATTTTCCTGCATATGGTTTTAAAGGATATTTTGATAACGCGAATGCATCATCTCCTATGAATGCATACGGCATAGCTATATCAATTCCAGGAATCTGTTCTGAAGGCGGTATATCAAGGGTATCAGTTTCTATGCCTTGCCATAATGAGCATTTTTCAAAAATTGTGGAGTCTGCATCTTTACCATATGAACCAACGTCAACATATATGAATCTGTAATTAGAATCAGCTACTGCCATCAAGTTAATGGAAAAGTACTGTTTGTAATTAAAATATAAAGTAGCACTTCCTTGAGGTTTCACCAGTCGTATGTGCTTGCCATCAACTGCCCCCAAGCAGTGGGGGAAGTTAGCTTTGCGATTGAAACCAGCTGCAATTTGCTTCCATTTTTCTGCATTCGGTTTGGGAATGCATTCATTTTTCAGTATTAGCCATATTTGTTGACAAACAAATTGTATGATACCACCTGCAGTTGATCGACCAACTCTATAACCATAGTGTATTTCCCTCAAACTACATCCACTTGCCAGATATCTAGAACAAAAAAAAAATTTTTTTCAATTTATGAAATATCACTTTTGTGATTCGTTTATGTTTGACAAGACTTATGAAGAGGTTTCTAATAATTTGTATGTTTATTCCAGTACAAAATGTTACGGCCAAATGGAAATCTATAAGAGACAGCTTCATTCGGAATTTAAAAAAACAAACGGTGTTAACGAAGTCAGGTGCCGCGAGAAAGAGAGTACCGCATTATATTTACGAAGAACAGCTTCGGTTTTTGAAGAAAAATCGTGAAATGCGACCAACAGAAAGTACAATAGAAGATGATAATGATGGTTCTACTGAAGATCATGACGAGCTGAATATAATCCTAAACGCAAATGAAAATGCTGAAACTGCTGAGGAGACTTCTCTAGAACACACTGCCACGTCGGAGTCCCAAACTCCTTCAGAAATCAATAGAAAAAGAAAAAAGACTAATATTGAAGACAAATTGTCCCAATTTATTGACACTACTTTGAAAAAACAAACAGAAAACGATAGAAAAGAACCAGACGAAGATGGAGCTTTTTTTACGTCACTCATTCCAGCGGTAAGGCTCCTCACAAACGATGAGAAAATTCAATTCCGTATAGAAGTTTTACAACTATTGCAACGATTCAAAAATAATTCAACAACTAATACTGGTACTCACAGTACAATGCAGTATAGGAATCCTCCGAGTTTTCAATGCGGACATGCATGTAGTTACCCAAACTACCCTGATAATAACTTAGCTCCCTTAGGACCTAGCAGCTCATCGGCTGGATCATATTTGTCGCAATTTTCACCTGACGGTGATTCTGCACAATACTAATATTATGTGAAATATGTTACTGTTATGATTTCACCATTTTTCATAGAAATAGTCTATAGTTAATTTTGTACAATACTCACTTGAAAATAAAGAAAACTTTTACGTACCTTAAACTTAAAGCCAACATTTCTTCCGGTGGAATGGCAGATCTCATATTGGTGTTTTGAAGAGTTATCGAACCCTTTATTTTAGTTAGCAGTTCATCAAAAGAAGATTGGGACATCCGAAAGTAATTGAAGAAGCGCTCCGGATCTTGTCGTAAGAGAGGGTACAGGGTATAAAAGCAGCCGTGTGAAAGTCTTGCACTATTTATAGGATGCACCCACCATTTACGTTTTTTGTTTCGTTTCTGTCTAATTAATTTCAACGACAAATACAAAAATATGGCAACATCTACGTCGTTATCCATGTCGATGGTTCCTGTACCGTTTGCAACTGAACGATTTTCTGACAATGACAGCCTCGGCACGTTGGAAATAACGCGCGTCACGACGTCCGTTTCATGAACGCTCGTCTGACCCTTCCCTTAATTGTCTTAAAATTTATTTCACAATGTTGCCTTTTCTATCTTATCAGATTTTCCTGAGTAGTAGATAAGGTAACAGTAGATACGGTATCTATGGTACAGTAGATAATGTATCTATGATATAAATAAGGAAAATATAGTTAGTTTCATCTTTCTCCTGAAAATTATTACTTGGTGATTGACACACGTGTCGAAGTGTTGAAAATGAAGATTTGGTGTAATTTTTACTCTTCCTGATTGATATCATGATTATGGGACACCTAATAGGATTCTTAGTGCCAAAATTATCATGTTGAGGAATTTATTTCAAAATATAAACTTTCAGTTCTCTATTTTAGTGAAACTGAAGGTGAAAAAAAAAGTTTGTAAGATGAGGAGGTTTCCGCATTTTCTTCCAGAATGGGTTGTGTTCAGTTTTTATTGCTGAATGAAAACTTTGAACAGATTTACATGAACCTGAGAATTGCCAAACGTGTTATTTTGTAGGTGTTGCACTTAACACTTCATTCGTCGAATTCAGTTTCGATTTCAGGAAATTGCAATATCAAAATGCTCAAAGCTATTCACAATACAATTTATGATTTGTGTGCTGCACTCAGACTTTCACAATTTATTCAATACCTTACTGCGCAGTGACAAATTCATGAACTTCACTTATACATCTTAATGAATATTACGAAAAATACAGGTCTTATTGCATTTCTTATTTGAAAACATCGTATTTTCAATATTGCTTTATATATTGTCTTTGGGTTAATTAAGTTTGTTTTACTCTGACGTTCATATATAAATGAAGCAATAAAATTTTTAATATATTAGTAAAATGTTCCTTCATCATTATAT
Source organism: Leptinotarsa juncta (assembly GCA_015342185.1). Classification (NCBI taxonomy): domain Eukaryota; kingdom Metazoa; phylum Arthropoda; class Insecta; order Coleoptera; family Chrysomelidae; genus Leptinotarsa; species Leptinotarsa juncta. The sequence goes on from WOGJ01269108.1 coordinate 8,064, forward strand.
TCATATATATTCACAGCATAATTTTATAATGCTTCATATATTGTTTTTGGGTTCGTTTCGGTTGTTTTTCTGTGAAGTGAATGAATAAATATCCAACAAAATTCTTTATGTATTCCTACAAAGTACCTACTTTCACCACTGTATGAAATATATATTGAAAGCACAATTCTACATTTTTTAATGTATTGTTTTTTGTTAGTGTCGTTGTTTTTTTCTGAAATAATTTTATGAATACAGCAACAATATCTTCAATGTATTCTTGCAAAGTTATAGTGCTGTAATTTCGGTTCCTAGCAGTTAACCACCACAATAATTACAAAGACAATTATCTCGGCAGGCCAAAGTGAGTTTCCCCTTTGAGCCGCAGGTTGCAAATTATCAGGCGAGCCACTACTTCATCAACAACTGACTAAGAAACGAACTGGACGCAATGTCCAGTAGCCTCGCTTGTTAGCGCTAATGAAATGGCCGAAATTGCGTGCGGTTGCCTCTGTCTATAGCTTCGCTAACGAATCAACAGCTCCTGTTCATCTAATGAGAAAACCTCGATGCGGAAAGCTCATTACCTTTAAGTGTTGTAGACGGTGGACACACAAATTAAATCAAATCGAGTCACTTTGTTAACTTAAATATAGTACAAAATACACTCAAATTCGATCTGTGCGATAGCCTTCAGCTCATTCAGCGATGCGCATTCATTGTCATTTATAGTGACAGACAGACCTTTGAGGTTCTCTTCATTTTTGGAATTAATAAAAAGTCACTAGGACCCATGTCTGGTGAATATGAAGGCTGGGACATTATTTAATTCGATGGCAAAATTAATAAGTTATTATTAACAAGTTATTGATTGATTTGACTCTTCAGAACTACGCGGTGAGTTTTTCTTCATTTCATTTGAGAAGATTCTTTAAGGATATAGATTCATCTAGTTTTCAGATCGTGGAATGATGAATCGTTTTATTATATTCATGAATGAAGTTAGAAGAACGACTCAGATTATCAGTGTTCTTCCAAGTAACAAGCCCCGGTCTCCCCCAAAGATCCAAGTAACCACAATCTCTCGTGACAAATATGGTAAACCATTTCTTACAGCCAGCTACTGTATAGACGTTACAACGCGCAACATCTTCGTCATGTATGGTATTAATTAGAGAGCAACTCAGATGACTTTGTGATGGTATTCTTCAAAGCAGTGGGGTACCAAAATATGTTGATTAATAATAAACTGAAATCAGACAGAAATTATGAATTCCAAACTCTCTTACGTATTGTTATTCGATATGATTAATCGTAATAGAACTTGAATATATTAAGAATATCTTTGAAGAGTCTTCCATGACTCTACAAAACAGATACCGAATTTGCAAATAAAAGCAATTCCACACCCAATACAGTTGTCTTCATCAAATGTAATTGACGTGATTGTACATAATGGGTAGCCCATCGCCATACATAAATGGTTCCAATGTTCTATAATATCCCAGAACTTCGAGACTATGGAATGGTTTACAATGACAAGGCTTCTTCTGGGATATACATCAACGTTTGGGCTTCCTTTTTGGTTTATCGTTCATTTGATAATTATTTAACAGGATGAAATCATACACAAGGGCAATAAACTGAGAGTATAATATTATTTTCATTCGAATTGTTGAAACAAAAATTTTGGATCCTATACTTCATAAGTTTACCCTTTAATTTCCGTATTACTACGCTGCAAATCCGAGAAATGGTTATTAACTGAAATCTCTGGCGTGAAATGAATACAAAACCAGCATTTCTGTCAATTACCAGAAATGCAGAACGCGAACAGAAGACGCGAACTTGTTTGGTGGAGAAGAATATTGCATTTCTGGTGAGTGAGAAAAATGATATATTCAGACAATATCACGTTCAACATTCTATGATTTTTGAGTGCTTGTTATGGACCAAACACCCTGTAATTGTCATCCTCGACACGTCGATGAAAAGTAACATAGTGGGGAGTTAATCAAGTGCTTGTTAACATTAACGAAGCGAGTATTGTCACAGCTTCGCCACTAAAAATGTCATTCAGAGCGATAACGAACCTTTTCAGACGGTATTGTACTCCTTGTTATTCAACAATCAGGACTCTGCGTGAGCATGCATTGAAAAAGTTTACGAATCTCGTTTGTTTGACATTCGAACGAAGGACGGCTTGAAACTAATTTCAGCAGGGTTGTATCTAGCAGTAATATTAGTGTTATCGCTATGATGAAAAGAAAAATCACATTGAAAACGCCTCAAAGAGTTTATCAGATCCACTCATCTGAGACAAAAGTCATCTCTACCCCCAAATATGTGATTATGTGATTGACAGAAGATTGATACGAAAATCAATGACAAATGAGGCTCTAAAAGATTGTTCGTTGCCAGGTCAAGTTATTTGTCTTTCTCCAGCACCACACAGCATTGCTGAGTTCAACAACGTATTTAGGATTCAGCCTGGCGCCACTGGTAGTAGACTGAATCATGAATGTTGGAATCAACTGTATTTGAAGCTCAAACCTGAGTATAAGTCAGCATGGACATCTCTATTTACGAAGACGCCTTCAATACAATTGACAGATCTCTGCCGCTTTCACTACAAAGCAACTGATCCCATAGATGATGTCCACTTGAGGATACATATCAATGCTCATTCATAACTACTTAGGCATGTCCTTCAAGAACGGTTCAGTCTAACATTTCAATCGTGGTTCAGTCTTATAATAGATCGAAACACTGTTGGTGTTGAATTGGGAAATCTTTGTTTTTGGATCAACAACTTTCCTTCTACTTTCTCTGAAACAAACAAACTACTAGTATCATCACCAATGGTCAAATCTGAGAAGTCAACGGATGGTGTTCTGGATCCGGCATTTTAAGTAGTGGAAGCATATACAGATAAGATAAACCACGATCTGTTTAACTGATTCTGACGTGTACATATGTTTCCAAATTTCAGATTTATTTTTTCAATAGTACCTTTTGTGACAGGTATATATGTATAGTGCTAACGTAATTGTGAAGACTCTAAATAAAATGTAATTATTTAAGAACAATTATGCACTTATAGAACTTGAATTATTTTAGGTTTCACTATATTTATTAAGGGGCTCATATTAACGTTATGAACGTATATGTATACATGCATATATCTGAACTGCTTGTGATTTTAAACATCTAATAATGTTTCTTCGATTTAAAAAGAGAATTCCATGATTACCAATAAAAGTTAATGATTCAGCTGGCTCCAACGTTATTAGCATCCGTACTCTAATGGTCTTGGATTATCATTAGGAGTTTTGTTGACCGTAACGTCATCGCCTCAGATAAGGTCTACCGCAGTAGTAGATGAAACCTCTGGCATAAAAACTTGACCTTTCAAAGTATAATTATTGACGTGGCTGGATGCATTTCACTTGAATTCCAATAAAAATGCTACTAGTTAAGATAATGTTTCTAATCGAATTGAAATATCCTAAATAAATTGTTGATATTCAAAGGAGTGTTTGAATTGAAAGATTATTTTTTATTTTCCTGAGGCTATGTGAATAATTGTTTTTCATTTCATCTTATTATATCTGTCCATTTCACTGGTGAGTTTCATTTAATTTACATACCCATTTGAGTTGTATCAGTGTAGTTAGTGTCTTGTCACTATCACAAACATATTTCAATATTCGATTCCATTGGTTCCATTTGATTGGACAGAGTTTGAATTTGTGAAAATGCTGCATAACTAGGCCCTAAAAGTCAAGAATAATGACACCTAGGAATGAAACTGTTTTGTCTGCCTAGCCTTCATTTTTTTTTTCAGTTTATCGGTTTGGAGGAAATCGGTTCTACTGAATATTTCTTTATTAAACCATACTTGGAAGTCTCCAATGCCAGGCTTGAAATATTTCTCAAAGCACCCTGTTAATTTTGTTGGAGTCCGACCCTGCTTTCAATTCCGTAATACAACAAAGCCAACAAAGAAACGTAATTAGTGTTAGGGTTATTTCTTTTCTTTGGGTCAACCAATTCGCCATTCTTGTGTGGGAGTGTTATTCTCAATTATCCATCATGCTCCAATGCTCCTTCATCCCGCGTAGTGAAATTGAGGATTTCACCACTTCGAGTCGTATACTGAAGTGATACCGGAAAAATAATTGAAAAAGTAATCAAACTGCCGTTGGTGAAATTCGGTGAATCTTGCAATCAGAATGGAAATAGTGTATCGGAAACATCCTAAACCAAACATAGTTGAAATTTTGAAGAAGAAATCCATAGATGGAAGGATATATATTCGTTCATATTAACAAAGTTTCGAATGGAGCCTGCAAATAAACTTATCATCAATGAAGATATTGACTTTGTGTCGATGGTTAATTTTTCCTAAATACGATGATGAAGCCTAAAGTTTTATTCAATCTTCAATTTTTTGAATCATTATATGCAAGTTATATTCGAACCAAAACTACTTACAGAATCATATTTATATACTGTCTCCAACATATTTTTGACGCATTGATAGAGACTTTTAATGAAAATTGCAAATTTCTGTTCATTTTAATATTTTCTCCTCTTATCAAATTTCAGATAGTACGATTTGGGGGCATTAAAATAGCTCTACCGGGTGGAGTGTCACCTGTGGAGGTTAAGATTCCTCCGAATGGCTGCATCATCCAGGAGTGTATGAGTATGTATTCATGACGAAAGAATATGTAAGTCAGAGCCCAGTTAGTGTCACTGGTGAAACTTTCAAAATTTCGGACACCTTGTTGACGTAGAGAGACTGGACTCTGCCGTGATAGACCCTCTTTCCTTAGCTACTTGAGGCACCCTTCATGGACCATGAGAGAATCAAAACTTGAGTTCACAGAAAAGCTAACTGAAAGATGCACTGATCTGCCTGTAAAGCAATAACTTCTTAATACTCAGATTCTTGATCCTGTTAACAAACCAAGGAAGCTAGGTGATGTGTCCAACAAGCGACGTATACCCTCCGCAAGAGCGGGATATCTTAAAAATCTGCCTTGCACTAAATTCTCTAGCAGCAGAAGCAGAATCTCCATCAGGATAGGAAACAAATTCCACTTGAGAATGTAAGCGAACGCTTACGCGCAAGAATGAGTCAAAGAAATTATTTGAAGTGGACGAAGAAACGGAAATAAATTTGAGGTAAATCGTGAAAATTCCGTTAGAGGTAGCGTGAAAGCCAGTTTCTGTAAACTATGCAAGACTTTTTGAAAAAAACATAATCTTTTGCCGTAAAAATACATACCTACTCAGTGCCTTCTTCCTAGTAACCAAGAAAGACGAATGATATTTGGCCGATGGTTTGTGGATATAGAAAATGACAGAATGGATTGACCAATCTAATTTTAGCAATCGGAGCATGAACAGTAACAATCATCATTACTGAAGTAGTGAGAACGTTATACGAGATATTTCTTATTGGGTCAAATATTATAGAACCAGTTTTTTACTATGGTACTCTAGCAGGTGAGCTTAATCTAAAGTTCGTTAGAACCACACTTGGTGAGTTTTTTGATATACCTGATCGCCAAGGAGTGTTTTCCAAACAAGACAATGTGCTTCGACATAATATTCGAAACGTTCATAATTTATTGATTGACTTTTTTAATGATCGTTTCATTACTACCAAGGGACCAGTTAGTTCATTGGCATCCCCGTTTTCTAGAGTTTTTGAAAATGTTTGAATAGCGAGGTGTATAAAAATTGCTAAAAATTGAGCCCCGGATTGAGCGATAATTAACATTCCATTTTAAAGGCAACAAGAAAGGTTATCAAGTATGCCCCAAAATATATCGAGCAAAAAAAGATGTATTCAAACATTCAATTCGATTTTTTACAAAAATTTAAACAATAAATTTCGCAACCAATATATATTATTTTGTTTAAATTTTTAATTTATTTGGTAAACTTGACGAACAGTGAAAAAGGCGCATAACATTGTAATTTTTGCTCAAAGGGAAACACTCGTAATAACCTTTTAGGTTCAGGAGAAAGCTGTCAATCAATCAAAGTAGAAATGTACGGGGTATTCCATTAATTTCTTTTAAATATATCAGAAACGCGATGTTCTATTGTTTTTCTTTTGGCACCATGTAGTGGACTGTTAAAAAATTAAATGGATGTTTAAATTCCGCAAGCTACCTATATTCGATTTGCGAATTTTTTGTTTTTTTATGTTGGTCCACTTGTCCACTTGTTTCAACTGTTTAGAATATTCAATATGGGATAAGAAATCTTTTGTCTGATTCCAACCATCATTTCCTCTATCCTATATTCGATATGAATTTCAATAAAATGAATAGGTCATCAATTGAACATTCAGTATGTTCAGTTTGTTGGAGAGATGCATAAAAGTTAGAAGAGAATCGCTGAACACGCAGAACTCCAGCATTTTTCTGCTATCGAATATAATGAATCATATAATTTCCATAAAATTTTATGTAAAAATGGAATGTGCTCAAAAACTAACTATTGACAGTTGTATACAGTGACTGTAGTCTGAGTCAGAAGCATGTTGACAAGTGGTATAGTCGAAGTCAAAGTATAGTTAAAACTGTCAGCGGTCTCAAAAGCCAAAAAAACCAATCTATACAAATAAAGCAGCTGCCAACTAGTCCACGTGGACTGTAGACTGGGCGGTTCGTATTGGATGATTTTTACTAACGTAGTTTTATGATTGACAGAAAAGTCACAAAATGAAATTTGTAGACATGTTACGGTGATGAATGGAATCCGAGGATGGTTATAAGAGTCGTGTTGTCAATGTACAGTTCAGGAACTGATCGCGATTTAAGTGTTGAAATTCGATATTGGTGCAGTTATAATTAATTTATGTTATCTAATTAAAATGTGGCATCCATGGACAAGTACTAAAGTACAGAGAGTATGTTTCAATGTATATAAGAATCTACATCTCAAGTTTGGTTTCGAGGGAAACAAACTATCACAAGCAACATCAGATTTGACCGAAATT
>WOGJ01269434.1:0-11992 GCA_015342185.1 Leptinotarsa juncta
TTGGTTGGTAAGTGATAAACTTCTACATCGCTCAACCGATCGTGATGAAACTTGGCTATCAATTTTTTTGTAACTCGCCACTAGCTGGAGCTGTAGAACAATTTTTTGAAAGCTCTGTTCTATAACGCTGCGCACGCCTGAGTTCGTTGATTCTGATTCTGTCAAAACATTGGAACAGCAACGATAAAACAACATAGTACTAGTAGTGTTATTAAAAGGACTGACTCGAATTCAGTGGAGCCAACAATGAAATAAGAAACCGGGCCACCATTTGATTCTTATCAAATATGGAACATATGAAACTCATTCCAACTGCTCAACAGTAACCATCTACATCTCTGCTATTTACAAAATCGCTATACTACATTAATCGAATACATTCAACGTCTTTTCCTAAAATTTATTTATTTCAAATCTGTTGGTACTTTTCCATAAACAGGTTTACTATATGAATTTCTTATTACATCCAATATAAAAAGTCTTGAATTACGCAGAAAACTTACAGAAATTATTTTTCTATATAAGTTATTGCACAGAAATGTGGACGCTTTGGAATTTTTAATTTTGGTATTGTTTATATTTTGTGAGTATATAATATATGTAATTTTTTTACTTCTCTCTTCATTATTTTTTTGTTTTCTATTGCTGAAATTGTAACTGTAGGTATAAGCACCTTTATTATTTCTTTTTTTCAACATACTTAGTTGGGTAATGAATGCTCGTTAATTTCTCTGAATTACATTCAGACATTTTGATAAACTCATGTCTCCGAATGACAGTGGGACGTAATAATTTTCCCATTAAGTTGTGAAAATTTTCTTGTAGAAATATTCATCCATCACAAAAATTATACGGAAATAATGGTGTTGTTCGATCTCTATTGGATATCAGAGTTTTTTAGAGAAAATGGTTCCTGTAAGTCAAATAGGGAGAGATTTTTTTTCGAAAAAGTCTATACACCTTGTATTTTCAACAACTGGGTTGGTTTTGAAACATTTTGGATCAGGCACCATCCTGTGGTATGGCCGCCATTTTGATTTTTCAAAACAAGGCTATATATTTTATTCAACGTACGTATTTCTATAGATCACATATGGATTTTTATCCACGGATGAACTTGTCAGGAGAGTTCAATATCGTTTTCGAAAATGGTATTACATTTCTCAACAAAAGATGTCGTCGTATTACTTTATGAAATGCCATGGATGGAAAGAATTAGTATAATTTCTACAGAAAGTTAATGTTTAACTTGGTACTTCTGGGGAATCCATTATGAGTTTTCATTCATGAAAGAATTTTCGAAAAGTGATCTCTACTTTATTATGCTCTCACGTATGACATTATTCTCAAAATTCATAAGCTAGATAATCAACTCACTCCTGAAAATTTAACCACATCAATTCAAACTAGAGAATTAATTAATGAACATTGAATTCGAGTTGATACGAAGATCTGTAATATTCTCATTGTTAGGACAATACTCCACTATATTGTTATCCTCCATCTGAGAGTGGTCAAACAATAAATATATTTCTTGACATATCGACTGATAGACTGTCAATTTTTCTGTGAGGATCTCATTAATCAATTTTTTTATGCTATAATAAACTTGATGACAGTCCTACTGAATGTTGAAGATGAGTTCAAAAATAGACTTTATGGTTGTTTGAAAAAATTAACATATTTTCTATTTCTGTTTATAATGGTGATGTATATCTTGAAAGTTATTTTTCTGAAACAATAAAACAGTCACTAGACAAAAAACTTAAGAAAAAACCCAATGATTCTATGTAAAAAATAATAATAAAAATAAATCTCAGTAAAGAGTAATGCTGATGGAAGTGTATCATTGAAATGGCATTTATCGAAAACCTACTTGTAAAAATATAGCTATCATTAAACATGATTTTAAATGATATCTCTCCTAATCCCAACTGAAATATGGCAGTCCCAGGGGTTGATTAACAGATGTTTCAAATATTTGTTAGCAGTAACATCTTCAATAAGGAACTGACGCATACTATTCGAATGGGAAATGTTTAAACTTGTTCTGATAAAATGAATTTCTAATTGATAATTTTCAATTCGAGTCGAACATATGAATATAATTAGTTTATTAGGGCCGTTCGGTCATGATTCACCGAATTTTAATCATTACAGTGCCGTTACCCGTTAGAACAAACCCTTGAGGCTACTTCTCCAGCACGCTGCCTATTATCTGACCTACACTTCTCACTTTTCCTCGTTGGAATCTACCCATCTTCAGCCGAAGACAATACCCGACCACTCCTAGGCTTTCGAAAAACTTAAATTGCGCCACTCCCCACAGGTGACGCCTTCCACGCTATTTCGAATTGTTCATTATTTATTGAAACTATTTGAACGTTTAGTATGATGGATCGGAAATTACTAGCATTCACGTCGGCACTGACATGTAACTACAATCTTATGGTAATTTGGCGCTAAGGGCGTGGGACAACACTTAGTTTATCATGAAAATAGAATCAATACGTCTCATAATCAGCTCGTATTAGCAGGCATTGATGGCATGGGTCCATATGGAAATATAGACAAGATTATGATGAGTGTTCCAAGATTGTCAATAACCTGATCTGAAGTACTGTCAATGATTTTTTGATGGATGGAATTGTCAGTATTGAACTGCTTAGATAAGTAGATAGTCAATTCTACTCTCCACCCGCGAAGGTTTATTGTGACTCACATCTATTCAAACTCTACCAAATGAATCCAACTTCTAACCGAAACCGATTGTTTTATTTGCTAAATGATCTTGCAGGCCAGCTGTCAAGAGGAGGACTTTGGCAAAAGCTGAAAACCTGTTCCAATATGCGATGGGGAAGGTATCCAGGCTTGAATTTACTTGTGAAGCATAGTTCACTCCAAGGTTGACAGATTATGGCACATTTTCTTCAATTTGTCATTCAAAGAGGTACGCAACACAAATGTTTGGCTTGGAAAATAGGTCTTCTGCAACGCTTTTCAGGAAGACCCCTTTCATGGTTGCAGATAACTAACTGCACAGCTAAGAGACACTCCTGATCCTCTTAGGTAATCTGCAACCATCTAGGTCGGAATGTGCAGCTCTGGAAACATATTTGCGGATTGATGTCGATAGTTAGGTTGCAAGATGTCCAAGGTGCAAGATTTCCACCTCAATGGCTACCTTCTCATGTAAGGGCTGAATATGGTTTGGATGGCTGAATATGGTTTGTTGACTTGCTCGAGAGTTTTGCTACCTCAACTGATGCAGATTTTGTTTCTGCTCTCAAGAATTTGAAATGCATGGATTAGCGAATCCAGAACTGAGAGTTTGGAAAAGCGTTTGAATATTATTAGGAACACATAGGTTTCTTTTTCCTTAGGAAAATTTCGAAACATTTTGAACTATGGGCAGATGTAGTTCTTAGCAAACTTATTTCCAGTCTATATAGTCCTGTACCTTCCTTCGGTGTTCCATACTATCAAAGTTGTTTGTGATGTTTTGATTTTCAATCTTCCAATTTTTTTATTATACTTGGTGGCTGAGCTCCATATATCTGAACAATATTACAAAGAAGGTCTAATTCGAGCTTCATGTAACTCTTTATGTCGGATGCTGCCACATATATCTTTCTAGAGAAAACTGAAGCTTGGGATTTTTTGGCATTGAAAGTTACCTCGTTACTTTGTCTCTCTGTTACACTGTATGTTGCAAGGTCATCGTTACACAACCCTATTTTGTTCAGGTATCCTCCAAATAGACAGCATCTGGTAAGTATCATTGCTCTGTTGAAGAAGTTCTGTCATAGATGTGTATTGATATGATGCATTGTAATTCTTGAGAAAAGATTTTTGAAGATTTACAGAAAAATTGAGTTAGCCAACTCGTATGCAAGTCATAAGTAACTTATGGAAAATAACAACATCAACAACTCGTGATCTCTTGTTTTTCGATTGCATTACTCCAAAGATGAATATTATGTAGAGAAGGATCACCCGTGAAAAGCATGGTTGTTAAATTTTTCTCTATAATTTTTCATTTTGAGTAAACTCACTAGACTCAGTGTGAGTAATGCTTAGTTCATAGTAATGCTTAGTTCATAGATGAAGTCCTTGTAAGGCTGTTCTTGGCAGCTGATCTGACAGTTCACTCACCAAATGTAATCGTCTTGGTTTAGAACCTGGATTCCTTCATTCGGGTTTGAATAGGTATGAGCCACTCTGAACTTTCGCTGGTTGCAGTGAAAGGTCGAATATAACCACTCACTTCATAACTAACTACCTACCTACCTAGCCTTCGTCAGAAATGATGTCCATGCTCATAAATCAAAACAATTAGTTCTTCCGGATATTGTTTATACTTCCGAAATAATATTTCTGATACAAAATAGAACTAATTTCTAATCAACAACAAGATCGAAGCCCAAAAATCTAACAAGACAGGAAATAACTATTTTTGTTGATAACAATATTATTCATAGAACGATTTGAAAAGCGTATGACGCATTCAGTCAATTCTAATTTTATATATTTTTTCAATATATCCTGAATATAATGGTAAACATTTGATCTGTTATAAAGCGAAGCATTGAATATTTGTGGATATTCTACAAACTTTCAGCTGAACACATAATCATTTTATTAAGGCAGACTCAAATGATTTACTACACGTGGGCTTATCTGTGGTTATAGAATACTCCAATGAGAAGAACAAATTTCAGATTATGCCATGAAACAAAATATCGTAACGGAAGCTCAGTCTGGATTTCGTGCTATCCATAGTTCAACCACTTCTCTCCAGAGATCAAGTGATAACAATCAATTAACAGGTCTCATATCACTAGATTATAGCGAATCGTTCAATACCATCGACCATAATTTACTACTCAGAAGAATGAAAACTATCTCACATCACGTATCCAGTCAGTTGTCATAGGAACTTCTATATCTGATATCAGGCCAGAAACTTATGGAGTTCCACAAGGATTAATTCTCGAACCCCTACTATTATCACTCCACATAGCAAGTGTGGACACTTCTACAATATATCACTATGCTGAAGACATGCCAATATATGCAGCTTTTACAACTGAAAATATCACTCAGGCTCTCAGTAACATCGAAAAAGATCTTCAATCCTCATTTAACATCTCTTCAGCGCATAAACATAAACTTAGCTGGAAGTGGTTGAAGTCTTTATAAGTTTAGGATTATGGATCCATTTCAACCTTAGGGTCAATAAACATATTAGTCACCTTTGTCAAACCTCATAGAATGTACTACGACAGCTATACCCCAATCGGAGTATCCTACCCATTAAACTTAAGCTGGAATTATGTGAGACTCTGGTAATGTCCAGAATATCATCTCGCGATAGTGTATATTGTCCTGCAATACTTCTGGAAATGCAGTCTATTTCTTGTACCCAAACACTCGACTGCTTCATTTACACGAAGCTTTTCTCATAACTCTTTAGAAGAATATAACTTCTTTTCTAATGAATTCTAATGAATTTCTCTCAGGGTCGAGTTGAAAGACATCTTTCGCTGACATTTCGTTTATTTAGCTGACACTTCGCTTATTCCAATTCTTTTTTGTATTTACTTTTTGTAAATACAAATTCGAATGATGAATGAAGCCGATTATTATTATTAATAATAAGACCTGAAATTTTCATCAAATGAAATGATCGAAAGCGTTTCTGAAGTACATTGTTCAAATTTGATTTTTTGCAACAATGAGAAATAAAAAAGTGGAGCGATATATTTGTGTTGATTGGGTATGTTTAGGTGATGAATAGAGTTTGGTACTGTAGCTAAAAATGCATTCATTTTTTCTTAATTTTCAAACAATGTCATGTTTTGGTAACATTTGCAAACAAATTGTTTGATATTTTTTGAGTTGAATAAATACAATACAATACTTTTTTGGGATTTTTTATACTTTATGCTTCCACAACATAATCTGGTGAATACAAACAGCCAAAAAATAATTGAACTTTTCGGGATGTTTTCTGAAACAGCGAATTCTTTAAATTGCGTACCGACTTCATTTTTGGAATAAAACAAAGTTAAAATGCAATTGCAATTGACGATGAATACTTAAATTTATAGAGATTGGCAAGAAGTTCATTCCTTATTCTTTTGAATCTTCGTCTACTAGCTTATATTAGCTTCACTTGTTTGGTTGTATGTTTTTTTGTAACCGACTTTCCTGGACTCAATTTTGAATAATATAACTTTACACGGACAGATCTATTTCCTTTATACACTTGTCAAGAATCGGTGACAATTTCATAAGTTTATTTCATTATCCTGATGAAGATCACCACGATTGAATAATTTCCTCACACAGTCTCTGTGTGAGAGCAAGTGAGACAAGGTATATATTTTATATTACAACAAATAGGCTTGAAATAGTAACCCAAATAAAAAAATGGAAAATAAATAATAGTTAAAATAACTAAAAAAACACGCTTCAATAGCAACAAAAATCAAAAAATAAAAAATAATTCGAAACTAATTCAAGATTGTGTTCAACATCGGTAATAAGTCTTACTTTTTGATGTAACTAATGACTTTCGATAACTATGAAATCAGAATAAATCTATTTACAAAGAAAAAATCCGTTGTAAAAAAGCTCAGGGTGCTAAATATCCATTGTCATAAATACTTGGTTAGGAGCTGTTTGTCAGATTGGAACCATAACAAAAATATAATAACTTATTATCGATGTTGAACACAATCCCAAATTAGTTTATTTTTCAGTTTGTGTGGTTAGTGGAGCGTGTGTCTTTAGTTTTAAAATTTATATTTTTGCAAGCATTCTGAAACAGTTTTCGACCTCAAAATTTCTGCTCTCAGCAAGGTTGTTAGAAGTGTCAATAACAGCAAGAAATGATCTTGAAGGTTTTCTCATTTAGCGGATCTTATTGGAAAATTATTCAGTTCAGTTCTGTAACACCTACTCGAATCAGTTCAGACTCAGGGTTGGAAGACCCTAGTGAAGATTCTGATCTTTTTTCAGTTTATTTTCATTTTCCTAGTCTGATCAATCATAAGAAGGTGGGATATATTTGTAAAATATCGTTAATAGTTTTTGCATATCTGTAGTTGGTGAGAAATATATTTGAGGAAGCTTTTTCAAAAAACAATGAACTCTAAGTATTTGGAAAAATCCACTATCCCTTCAGTACTAGCTCATCATTACTCATATAATCGATCCTAGGGTGCAGAGATCTATTATGTCGCCCATCTAGAATTTTTTTTATATTTTGACTAACACTTAACGATGACTTCAAAGTCATCTACCTGTAGAAACGAAGAGAATAATAAAACAATAATGAAAATGCGATTTTTCAAAAACAACTCTGACTTCAGTATATTTATTCGTCTTATTGGAGGTTTTATTTCATACATATTTTTATTTTCCCCAGACTTCGTTCACCACTATTTTTACTCATAAAAAAGTTTTCTTTGTACTTTGGATATTTCTTCGATAATTGTTGAAGTTGTATGTCAACAAAATTGATAATCGTGGTTAGACTGGAAGACTTTCATATACCTTAGTGAAGTGTAAGAGAGCCCGTACACGAGCCACATTTTGCGGTCGAATCGACCGTATAATTGCAGTTGCGATCCAGCGAACTCAAGCCGCCCATAAGAAATACTGTACTATCTATACACGGGTGTTCACAAAAATCAAAACAGGCGTCTGCAGTCAACTTATTGTTGATCTCTGCCGAGTGGTCATCGCGGCATTCGCCATACACTAACCACAAACTTGCAGTCGTACTCAAGCGCGAACACCGTCGTACCCAAATTCATAACATACACATCACATAATAAAATTTCTCTAATTACTTAGCAAGTCTTTTTTCAGTTGGAATACTTTTTCTCATACTGGCCTCACAGCGTTCCATTTTTGATTTTTTCAAAATTCTAATTAATTCATCAAAAGAACTCATGGATTTACCCAAAGCTTTCGATACTGTATCGCTACATTTACTGCTTAACAAGTTATCAGACAACGGAATAAGAGGTCCAGGGCTAGATTTATTTACCAGTTACCTGAATGAAAGGACTCAAAGAGTAAAAATAGAAAATGTATTAAGCAAACCCTCAATAGTTACCACAGGTGTTCCTCAGGGTACAGTACGGGGTCAATTATATTTCTCATTTATAATAACTACATTTGCAAAATAAAAAATCTCCAAGGGAAAATAATATCACACGCAGATGACACCGCCATTATCTTTACACACGATGAGTGGTCAGAGTTATATCGCATTGCTGAATATAAATTCATTAAAATACAAAAATGGCTGCACACGAACTTACTGACATTAAATATTGATAAAACTAAATTCGTTACTTTTTCACTTACACAACTGGATCAACCCAGACTTGATTATTTATTCTTGCACATTGAATACTGTGAGTGTCCAAAAATAGCGAAAGTCTCAAAAATCAAATATCTAGGAGTAATACTGGACCAGGACATGAGGTGGAATGATCACATTAACTACCTTGTGAGCGGAGTAAGGAAACTTATTCACAAATTCTAAATTCTCAGTGACATTTTAGGAAGAAAAGTTCCTCTTGTAGTTTACAAAATAGAATCAGTATTGCGATACTGAATCACAGCATGGAGGGGGGCGCATTTACTAGCGTTATAAACAAAATTCAGATTATTCAAAATACCATTCTCAAAATCATATACAAGAAAAATAGACTATTCTCCACATCAGAATTGTATCAGCTAACGAACCTTTTAAATATTCGCAATTTAAATATCCTACAAACCTCGATCTGGACATTTAAACAAAAACATCAACAATATGCTCACCAATTTAGAACCACAAGATATACCAATGATCTCACACTAAAAGTTCCTAAATCCAGCAAAACTCACACTCTAAGAAATATCCTTTATTTTGACCCAAAAATATACAACAGCCTCCCAAACGAACTGAAAGAATGTAAAAATGTAAAAAATCTTCATAAATTTAAAGCAGACTTAAAAAAATACATTCTTCAAAAGCATATATTCATATATCTTCAAAATACTTTTTTTTAACTAACACTGTAACTCCCCTGTTCAACTCTATCAACAACAAAAAAAATTGCATATCTATGTTCACACTATTATGAATGGATGAGTGTTGGTAATACTGTGGCACAAGCTATTATGGTTTAGGCAGAGGCACTAGCACAAATCATCTCATTATTTATGCATGTATTTGTATTTGTATCGTTGTTTTGTTATTATATTTATTATATTATTATTACATTCTGAAGTAATAAAAAAAAAATCGTCTTGCCGGAGTTTACCGAATAAAATATTAAAATTTTCTTCCTGTTGTCGCGCAACTAGAAGTGGATGTACGTTTTCTCCTTCTTCTTCAAAATCCATATTAAAACTAGCACTAAACTCTGATACCACAAAATATAGGTATAGTTGCCTCAACTGCAAGTGCGGTTTATATGACCGCAAGTCGACCACAAAAATGTGGTTGGGTCAATCGCGAAGTGCAGTCAACGTGGTTGCCTCAACTGCAAATATGTGGTCCGTTTACGGCCGGTCTAACATAGTACATTAGTAACGAATTAATGTTTAATTATATCGTAGGTTTCTCCTGATATGCATTTCGTCTTTTTGTCAGGATATACTTTCAAAGTGCCACTGAGTTCAATTGATCAGGCAGAAACGACATTAATTGTCTTACAATCACTGATACTGATGAACTGATGAATTGATGAATTGATGAATTGTAAATTAACAGTTTTTTAATGGAGAGTAACCTAGAGCGGTATCTCAGCATAACTATGAGAAATATTTTAGCTTTCGGTATTTCATGATTCAGTTTTGTAGCGCCTACGTCGCCTTGTTCCGCGAAGTTATCTGGTCTGGGTCTTCCTCCTTTATTAGAACGTGTAGCGTTTTGAACGAAAAAATTAATCATGGTCTTTCTCTATGCAGATCATGCCAGGAAGACTGATCAGCAATGATGAGTACAAATTACATATGATTTCCACTGAATTGAATCATTTCAGTAACGGATAATATAGATTCCGGGTTTCGTGAATATTTTCTCTCTGCCACTTCTTGAAAAATTTTCAGTTTATAAAGAGGTCATCGGTCCTTGAATATTTTTCAGAAAAAATACGTTTTTAAGTAAAAATACGTACGTTCGCTGTCTGTTAAAAAAAGGGTCAATTATCATTTTTCCAAAGAAATATTTTTTTTTTCATCAATTTCTATTTCGTTCCTTTCAAAGTGGCCCTCCTCAGATATATTACACTTGTGCCAGCGTTTTCTCTAATCTTCAAATCAATTCTGATATGCACTATTTTGTATGTCCGTGATCTCTCTCATCGATTCGGTTTTTATCTTCTCCATCATTGCAAAACGCCATCCTTTCATAGGTCTCTTCAATCTTGGAAACAAGAAAAGGTCGCGGGGGGACAAATCTGGTGAATACGGTGGCAATGACGAGAACAAGCAATGGTCAAGTGCATTATCGCGATGTAGAAGTCATCTTTGTATTGCTTCTCGCAAGCAGCGCATAACTTCAAGATAATGCTCCTTTTCAACTGTACGACCATTTGGTAAGAGCTCCTGATTCACTACGCCACGGTAATCGAAGTGCTTTTTTGGTCTTGGCTCTCCTGGGCTCTTCCATTGGGACGATTGGAATTTGGTTTCGATGTCATAACCATATACCCATAATTAGTCAACATTTATGACCATTTTAAGCAAATCTTGATGGCCGCTGATGTCTTTTAACAATTTCTCAGCGATGCATATGTGATGGCTTTTTTGATCAGAATTCAGCAATTTTAGAAAGAACTTTGTAGTCACACGCTTCATGCCCGAAATCTCAAAAAAATGCATTTTATGAGCCAACCGATATGCCGACATCCTCAGCAACTTCTCTAATAGTGATTAGACGATTCTCCATAACAATTTTCATCACTTTCTCGACATTTCTATTGGTTGTAGATGTGCTAGGGCGACCAAGGCGAGCACCGTTATTCGTATCTTCTTGACTTCGTTATAAAAGGTTGTGAATATTTTTCTGACTAAGAGTGAAATCATTAAATGTCACTGTCAACATTTCAAGTGCTATGAGAACTCAATTTAAATGTTTTACATATAATTTGATCAATATTTTCGATGACAGAAAATCGCCGAGTATGCTTAATAGCTAAAACTGTTAACACATTTTTGAAACGAGTGTACCGACATAACAAAATCGATAATCGGATGTACTCAGCTCGCGAAATTTGAACATTTACCTTATTTTTCAAACAATCCATTCTTGAGAATTTTAAATTAAGAATATATGAGGAATGAGTACAAAATAAACCCCAACTTTAGTATTTGATTATTTCGATTTTCATGCCCGTTGTTGAACTGCTTCAACTGTTTCATCATTTTTTGTTTAGAATGTTCACATCAGCGAAGCGTTTCTTATATTTCATTATTTGAATAACACTAGAGAAAAAATCAGTCGTATACACTTAATTTGTTTGTTTAAATGTAATTGACAATGTTTCGTGGTGAATTTCATTAGTTTGAACTTCCATTGTCTATTATGATATAAATTGATTTGAAATCCCTGAAAGAATTTCTAACAATTAAGAAGATTAGCTAAAAAATAACAATTATATTAAGTAAAAAACTGAAATTCCAAGGAAATAAAATACAAGCAACAACCAAAAATTGAACTATCAACACGAGATGAAAATAAAAAAAAATATTAACAAGAACTGAAAATTAAAAATCAAAACATTCCAAACCAAGTTACTTCACGATGTTTCGATTGTTAGTATCCACAATCGTCTTCGGGTGATAACTGGACTTATTTCTCCGAGATAGGTCATTCGAGTGCTTTCACCCATCCACTCACCTCTTTACCGGATACCCTGCACTCGCAATGCCACAAAAACCCAGGTATCGGTTTTCTCCAAAAAGATAAATGTCTCCG
>WOGJ01269820.1:0-12476 GCA_015342185.1 Leptinotarsa juncta
GGCTTCTTTTTCTCATAAAAATCTGAATACTTTTTGAAACCAGAAGAAATAGTCACTTTGATCAATTCATTACTTTCTATTCAGGAGGACCACGGAGTGGAGGATGTTTTGGTTCTATAATTCAAGCGTAAAACTGAAGCAAATCAATGATTATTTCCAAAAGAAATGCTAGCCACTAATATTTGTTTTATTTCATTTATTTAATGTAATATTCGTTTGGACAACAAATATACGGAATTATTTTAAAAATCTGTAAATCGATTAACAGAGTTATGACTGACTGAGATAAATTTACTGGAAGTATAAAATATTTTCATTCACTCATTCACACTGACGCCAGTGTTGCCACAGTGTTAATGAAGCAGAAAGCTGAGAATGTATATTTTTCGGTCACAGACGGATTTATTTTTTACCCGTTAGTGAATAGTTTTGGAGATGAGGTCGTTTAACAGGGATGTTTAATTCAAAAAGTCGCCAACGAACATAATAAAATAAAGTAGTTAGAATGGCGCTCATGTACTAGGTGGTGTGGGGTTTATATATAGATCTGTTTTCGTTGTTCAACTACTTTCATAGAGACGCCATCTAACTTTGATATTGTTTCACTGAAGTATTATATAACTCAGGGACAGACCTCCTTGCGACTTTTTGCCATTGTCGTAATTTGAATTTAATTCAAATCGAAATCGTTCAATATATTTACTATGAAAACTCAAATAGTTTAATATCTCCAAATTCTAGATTTTTCATTGTTCAAAATAATTAACCTATGTGGAAAAAATCGAATGATTTGGCGCTGAAATTTGTAAGAAAATGGCGACCATAAAAAGTGAACAGAAACAGCTGATGTTCAAAGAGGTGTCAGAATTGATCTATATTTCTTCTGAAAAGACAAGTCTTTGAGATTAAATAAAGTAATTGGATAACAAAATCAAAACTTCAAATGTTCACCACGTGTCATAAGCTGTACAAACTATTGTTGAGAAATTGAAGCTAGGCATAGGTATATTTGTCTTGATCTTGTGACAAGAAACTAAATTTGAAAATTTAGGATTACTTCTAATTTATGAGTTGTGTTTGTGATGAGAATAGTAAAACAGAAAAACGTAGATTTGTTATAGGTAATATTTTTTTATGAAGTGTTGCCTTGCCGATGTTTTCCTGAGTCATATAGGAAACGTGGATAATGCAAAAATACTTGAAATTCAACAATTTTTTAAAAATATGACAATTAAAAAATCTATCTGACCCCATTATTAATTTCGCAGTTAACCCATCACATTTTTTTCTTCGCTCTTGTAAATATCGAACACAGAATAGACTAGATATTAGTGAGACAATAGATCTGCATTACCCCATGCTTGTCGAGCGAAGCAAGCTAATCGAACGCTCAGTTCTGAACAAACGAACACATCTATAGTATGAACTTTTTGGAGTTAGTATCGCCATCTATATGTTATTGGCCCAAACAGTCTTAATCGATTGGTAGTCGTCTACTCTTTTGAGTGGGTTCCTTGAAAGTGATAACTAACCTCAAGCTGAGAAATCCGGTGAAATAAAAAGAAACCAACTATCACTTCTAAATATGACTACCCTTGTTAATTTCAGTGAATTCAGCAGCTTGAGCATATCACATCTTCATTTGACATACATCATTTGTATATTTTCATTGAATTGAAGTAATTGACACTAGAGGGGACCCCTGTTGATTCAGAACTATGGGAGAAATAGAAAAGAAACACTAGAAGAAATAAAAATCATAATTTTTATGGTCTCCTTCCTTCATCAGCTGTTCATTTTTGCATTTACTGAAATTTTGAAACAAATTATAGACCACCATTAGTTTTCTTTTAAAATGTATGATAAATATCAAGAAATCTGATGCTATTAAAACTTAACCCAGTTACTACTCTTTCAAATAGAAACCAAGTGGGGTTTTATTGCCATGTTGATACAGATCCATTCAATATTTTTGTTATAATTTGACCTAAAACCCACAAAATATATTCATTAGTGTATTTATCATTAGACATCTCATGGAGATTTAACTTTTTGGCATTGAAGATTTCAGAACATCACTTTCACAATATCTTGATTGGTGATGATATGATAAAACTTGCCTACACTAATAACTTTTCATTTTGACAAGTCTAGACTCTGGATGAGTTTTTGAGATTACCCCCAAATTCAGGAAGAACTATTTGCTCTTATTGAATTTTATCTTGTTCTACTGATCATTGTGGTAATGTCCAAAAAGAAAAATAGTATTTTAGTTGTCTTGAACTGTCCCATATAAATACTAGCATGCTATAGGTAATACAATATTTAAATTTGAAATTAGATATACTCATTGCTTTGTTGTGAAGTGCACAATGTACAGAAGTGATATTGCAGTTGGGAGACTGCAAAATTTAATTTTTTCATCAAGAACAATCTCATTTCATTACTTCAAATTAATGCCTATTGTGTTACACTAGTTCAACACGTGGTTCAATTATTCAAAGACAATGTAATCAGGTCATGAAATAGTTATTATTTATTAAAAACTAACCGTTTAGGATCATCAACCTAGTTGTTCTTCAACTAATAGTATCATTTTATTAAATGATTTCTAATAGTGTACCTACTGCTTGAAACCTTTCACAATTGCAATAACTCACGAAAGGTTTTTACATGATTATTACAAACTCACCTTTTCACCATGTCCAAGATGGCTTTCCATGGCATTTATGTCCGATTTCAATTTAATCATTTGTGATTCCACTCTGGCATTTTCCCTCTGAAGTTCTGAAATTTCAGCTTCCAACGTCATGAGGTCTTCACCATTATTGGGACCTTGTTCTATACCTGTAAGAAGATGTCTAGAAATAAACTTTAGTTCAATGAGAAAAACTACTCTGATTATATGTTCTCAAGATATCCAAAGAATATTCTGTAGGGAAGTTGTTTCACAAATTCACTGGTTCTCAAATAATATATTTAACTCTTGTGAAGTGATTTTGGACTACAATATCTTTCAGGATGGAAGGATATGATTGTCAGATATTCACTATTTGAAAATAACAAAAAGGAAAACTGAATGAGCAGAGGTTCAAGACAAGTACATAATAAAAGTTATGTGAAATTTATATAGTGTAACTAACAGTTGAATTGACTATTACTTGTTACAGAAATACAATTTTGCTGAATGATATCCCATAGAATATTTTGAGACAAGTTGTAATAAACGTAAACCAACCTGTATATCCCTTGGCATAAAAAGGCATGTCTTCAGGATATTTAGACTTTTTGATACTTTGGCCAGCTACTGGACATCCACTGAGTGACCTGTGAGTTAGAAACGATCCGTTAATATGGCCAGTTCCATCACATCCGGGGGTTGGACAGTTGACACCCTCAAATTTCATAGCAGTGGCAGCTGCTACTGCCGCTTTGTGCTGCTCTACTGAACCACCGCTTTCCAGGACTCGCATTTTGTTTCGGTTGGCGATTGGACAGCCAGAAGCACTGAAACGGTACACAATTTTGATGATCTAGTTGAATCATTGAGTGCATATTATGTTTGCAGATATGATTCAGATTTGACACAGTTGTGTTGCACATCAGTTCTTCAAAAGAAATCGAGTGCCTGAGTAAGAAAAGGGGCTGTGCCACACAAGTTAATGGTTCTGGATGGTGCTGATACCTATTGACCCTAATACAAACTCCTGGAAAGTGTGTCATATTCCCACATTCATTTTCAAAATGAATGATGATTTATTTTAATGTTATGTTTGGATTGGAGAACAGCTTCAGCTGACACTTCGCATATTCGTCAGAAAGTTATCTTCAATTAATGTAAATACAGTTATTATCATTACTTGTGCTGATAAAACCTTCATTTTCTTAAGTTGATTTTGTGGCATAGCACCCACCCTCTTTTAATGAGGCACTCAAATGCTTTAATAAAAAATACAGCAATTCTGAACATCTACATTCATATGAATGTTAGTATGATTCCTCAATGTATCTTGTTTAATTTTGATTTTATATACTTAAGACAACAACAAAAAATTATAAATTTACTAATTGTATTTTTGGCACAACTTTCATTCTACAAATATTTTTAATGAATTTGTAAAAAAAACACTTGCTTGATTGTGAATTAAATGGGTGAATGGAAGAACTGAGTTTGATTTATTTCATGAGTATTGGTAAATAGGGAAAAATGAAATATTCTGATATTGGTAATTGATTGACTGTAGGCAACATAGGTATTCAAAATATGACAAGATATCAAAAAGTATTTTTAAAGTGGAAAAACCAATAATTTCAAGATATGAATATGGCATGCAGCAGAGAACAAAAACATTGAGAAGTCAAAGAAAACAGAAAATTTTTCTGCTAAATATATTTCTGTTGGTTTCATAAATAGAAATAGTGGAAGACTATATTACAACTACAACCAAGGAAAGTTTCAACATATTACAGAAACATCTAGATTACCTCCTGTGCGATAGGAATTTTCCTGTCGCATGTCCAGATCCATCACAACCCGGTATTGGGCATCTGAGAGCGTGAAAAAATCGACTTTTGATCAACAGTTCTAAATAGTCTCGAAATTACATGTATATTTCTTACGAAGTACAATAATGAATTATAATGAAAATGAAAAGCCAAATTCAACTTCAACCTATTACAAAGTTGCTCAATATTCGAAAGCACTAGGTTTCACGTAAGAACTTTCGTAATGAATTGATTCTAGATGACTCACCTCAATGGTTCAGAGTCTTGACCATCTCTGGGTTTACTTTTCGGTTTGTTGGCTCTAGGACAGCCTGATAAACTTCGATGAGACGAATAGTTCCCAGTTACATGACCAGAGCCATCGCAACCTGGTGTGGGGCATTTCAGCTCTTGTGAGTGTGCTTGAATTTGGGAACGATCAGCTCTAGGGCAACCAGACAAACTGTAATTAGAAAAAGGAGAATGAAACAATTTTATTAATAATAATAAAAAATATGTTATTCAAAATATATGACCAACATGATCACTAAATCAAGCGATTGACTTAACATATCTCAAAGTAGACAGTATTTCATAAATACCTAAAAGTAGAAGTTTTCCATAAATATATTCATGTACCCGAATTTAACGAATCTCAATAAGAATATTGTAATTCTATTTTAATACGATACCATACATAAATAAATATACATGACAACAAATATATAAATTAAAAATAACAGTTAGCACTAAATCGATGCCAATTATAATTCAACAATCAAATCAGTCAATATTTCATCATTAAGGAAATAATGAAAGTTCATAACTAGAAAAGAGATTTTTTTATTTGGAGATTGATTTGAAGAATTTTTTTATTGGATGCTGAATTTTTTAAAAAGAACTCAAATAAAAAAATTGCAATTGGATCCGATATACCTGAATCAGAACATATTGAGATAAATGATCTTCAATTAAATATCTAATCAGCATAAATGTAATCATAGAAAAGAATACAATGTAAGTATCATCTTACAGTGTATCATAATAAAAATATCTCCCTATATAGGACTATTCATGGGGATCATGTAAACTTAAAGAAATAGAGAGCCAGTAAATTGTGGGGAAGATGAAAACTTCAGATTACTATTGAAGGTTACCAAAAAATCAACACTTTCTTTTTCGGTTCGCTGCATCTTATTTTTAATGATATTCAAAATTTGTTCAACATTTGCAGAATATATTAATTTTGCTCAACATATGCTGGGTAAAAACTCCAGAAGAAAGAAACATGTTCCCGTTTCTTTGGTTCAGTTTTAAAGAAAAAAAGTTCAGTGATTTGAAATATCTGTTGATAAATCACAAGGCAACTCATTTTTTATTGCTGAACCGTTCGACCCATTCGTTGATGTAACATTTAGCTAATGTCTAGGTATTCAATTTTGTCATGACCGAAGGACCTGACTCAGTATATTTTTGAAGATACCAATTTAATATGACACGGACTCTTGGCTTCGATTATTACAACAGAACCAAGCTTATACGACATTATATCGCAACCATCAGTCTGTTTTATAATTTGTACCACAAGGTTCATACTGTAGACTACATTCGAGAAGTCTATATAGAAGCATCATATAAGCACAGTCCTGTCAACAAAAGAAGTTGATATGTTGCTTGCCTTCTATGGGTGACGTAGATGCCAGAAATATGTCCCATACCATCACAGCTAGTGGTTGGGCACTGAATCAGCTCCTTACTGTCCTTGGTTTGGCTCTCGCTGAAACTAGGACGCCGAGAGATGGCGCTGATGAAAGCCATTTAAAAATCAGTTGGTGAGGTTAGCAAGGCCTTTGTGTTAGTACCGACAACCAAATAGTTTTTGTCTAGACATGTTAGTTTTAGAAGAAATGAAGCTTTTTAATCATGATGAATTCGGCAAACGACTTTTTATGGAGAAAATACCATTTTGTACATGTAGAACGGGAGACGGTTGAACTGAAACTACATTTTTGTGGTTATATTTGCCTAATAATAGGTTTCTTGTTGTCGGCGAAAATATGTGTAATTGAATAAGAAAACCGGTTAGGAAGCAACTACTTGGTTCGAATACAAAAAATAAAAAACCACGCGATTTTGTATCTATCAGTCAGTCACCGCCCCTAGGTTGTATCAGTAGAAACTGTTGTATGTAATAGGTACATTTCAACCTATTCAGGTACGAATATAGTCTGGATTGAAATAATTATAAATCGGTGGTGAGTTTCGTGTGGTTGCAGTCAATTACCCATTGAGATGTTATAATGAAAACTCACTGTTATACCTATGTCAAATTTTCGACAAATTTAATAATTTGGTCAGGGCAACAGAAATGAGAAGTTCAATATTTTGTAACAATATAAAATACTAACGTGAGAATAAAATATAAATTGTTTTAAAAACGAACATATGAACAAATGAAATAATTGAAAAACAACAATAAAATCCATACTACGAAATAACCGTTAACACGTTATATAAGTGAAACATTTCTTTCTGATATCATTAACTCCTTACAAACCACACTATTATTTCGATCACTCTGTAGAAAAACTACTTCCTAACCTAAAAATCCATTGTTGTCATTAGAGAGAGACAGAAAAAACTTTCTTCCGAATGCAAATCCAAGAATAATGGGTCAAGAAATTATGTATAGAAATTAAAAATCATGAAGTACGTACACATTCCAACAATTCACAGTAAAAGTCCTAACAAAATACTGCTTATTTAAAGAAAATGCTTGAAAATTTACAAAAGTTAAAAATAGGAAAGGTATTAAATTTAGTGTAATGAAAAAAAAGCACTGAGACTGCTCCTAACTGATTAGAAAAATTACAATCATATCACACAGAAATTGTTTAGAATACTTTTATGTTACCTTTTTATCTCTTCCATGATATGAGTCTCGTACAAAATGTACTTGAACCTCCTAAGGGTAAGGGAACCGAAAATTACTGAGCATATTTTTATCCATATTCCTCCCGAACAAACTGGTAAATTAGACTTGAAGATAGATTGCGGATTTCGATAAACATATACAGATAACCATTATTAAATAAATGTTGAATCTGAGTAAATGATTTTCTTCACGTTATCTATCAAGACGTCACCGACTCGCAGGTATTCTAAAATGGATTGTTTATCAGGGTTCAGTGTCGTTGGCGTTATACCGAGTGGCACAAATAAGGTCCGCTAATAAGATAAAGTCCTAGTTTTGTGAAATGAACGAGACCGAATCAATAATAATGATACTTGAATATTTTGATGTCGATGATTAATGATATTGATGATTGGTCTTTAGTTTTATTAATTGACGAGACTAAGAAGTGCTTCATATCATGTTCATTTTTGGATTCTATTCAATTTTTAATTCAATAATCCTTGAATATGGTCGTGTACTAAAAAGTTTAATAAAAGAAATGAAATAAAAATGATATAAAGAAATTATTACTTTATATTCAAACTAACAAGAACTATTTTAATCAAATGAAGAACTAATTGAATGGGTTATATTTTTTAGAAGTGATTAATTTTTGGGAGAGAAAGTTTTTGGCTTTCTACTACTCCATCTTGATACAAAAAAAATGAGGGAATCTTCCAAAGAAAGGTAGGAAGTAATCATTTTGAAAATAATTAACTCTATACTTATTTTCAAATTGATTACTTCCTTTCTTTCTTTGGAAGATTTCCTCATTCAATAATATAAGAAATAATAATAATTTAGTAGGTACGCTATTTGTGGCACAATCATGTCGCTGGAATTGCAAAGGCTGCTTCTCAAAAGCTTAAAATACAGTTCCGAACCAGAAAACTGTACACTCCTCAGATTCAGATCAGACTTTCTTTGGAGTACCTATTGTTCTCATGTATGGAGCTTCGCTTTTAAGCATACCCTGAAACTGCTGGATTCCATCCAGAAAAGAGCCAACCGCCTAAGTGGAGGAGCGAATATCACTTGCGCAACCTTGATAGTCCGGAACATTGAAGAAAAGTTGTAGATTTGTCTTTCTTTTATAGATACTTTCACAGGAAGTGTTTGAGGTTCCATTCAGTACACCTCGAACTTCATAGATTTAAAAATTCTTCCAAATGGAGAACTGCTTTCTTCAAATGTAATATGGAATGTGAAATAAACTTCCTGAGAACGTTTTTCCAAATGAATATAATCTCCAGCGATTCAAATCCAATGAGAATCGCTACTTAGGCACAGGCGCCGCTTTTAGATTGCCTTTAGGATTTTCCTGTAGTGCTTATTTTTTGTGCATAAAAAATATTTCCTTCAATCTATCTACGTAGGTTTTTGTGGATTGTGGCGTACGCATACTAGATCATTTTGCTCATTTTTAAAAACATATCAGTTATACACAAAAATACATGGAGTATCCCTTCGCTGTCCAGTCCTCGTAGTCCCATTAGATTCCAGAGAGCACACAAAACGCCTATTAAATGATCACGTAACCTCAGGAATTATACTATGGCTAACTCAGGAGACTAATTTAATAGAATTGACCGATACTTGATGAAAATCCATATTGAAACTCATCAATACAGTTTATTGTTTAGCGAAACACGTGTTGCTGTTTTTGGTAAAACCATTATAGTGAAAATCATAGAATAAACTGTGTTAATGAGTTTTCAGGAGACTATAAACCAACAATCGCATGATACCTTGTGGAAATATGGACCAGATATTAATACACTTATCAATCTGGCCCATGCTCAAGCCACAAAAAATTGTAGAGCAGATTGAAGGCCTGCTTCTGAAAGAATGACAGTGCCGTTGAGAAAGATAACCTCATTGCAGAAGCATCTTTGAAGGAGAAAAAGAAGAAAGCAAATAGAAATTTGGCTTTTGAGAATGGTCTACCACTCCTTCGAATACAACACTTTCCTCTAATGTTAAAATGCAAACAGTTCGCCATTCGTTCTCTCAGTTCAGTTTCAGAAAATTCCTGAAAACTAATTCTTCTCTTCAAAGTTCTTCCAACTCTTTGCTACCTTAGGTTGTTTTACTGGGCTCGAGTTACATTTAACGAGACAAATCGATGAAAAAATCAGATATTACTGGGAAACTACACCTACCTGTCTTTATTTGGCGACTTATCGTGCTGCGATAGGGAATGCTGAGGCGGAGGCATCGAATAACAAGCGCTGGGAGAATATCCACCGGGAGGCACAGGATATCCTGTTGTTACCGCTCCCGGATATCCGCTGGCACATGAATAACCGCCTGTGGGGTATGGTGTGTACGGATTCGACGAATAATCGCTCGCCACTGTAGTCATACCGTAACCTGGGTGCGGACTCATTGGACCATAACCTAGAAACAATGATAAAGTGTTCACCAAAGGAAAGTACTATGAACTAAGTGAATTAAAGAAACAAAATTTCCGGCTGGTAGGCCGTAGACGAATGGAACTTGAAGTACCAATCGTTGTGTTTGCTACTGCAGCAGACATTAGTGGAATGTTCATTGACTGCGACGACGAAGGTCCTCGCAACGACTGCCAATCTCGAAGTCTCAGCAATGCCTGACTGAAAAAGTCAGTCGTTACTGAGTCGTCATCCTTGACGCATAATTCGAGCAAAAAAGTTATTGTGATCTATAAGATATTTCACTGCCTGGCAACGGCGCATGTATAAGTAGCTCTTTCAATCGATTTACAAATCCCACATCCCTCGTATTCGACCAAGTTGGAAATCATTGTTCGTTACAGTGATTCTGCTTCAAGTAAGCGTGCGCGAAAATATATGGATGTTTATTATCAACAAAGCAGCAGATGCATCAAGATCTTTCTTATTAACAATAAGTAGATGCATCAAGATCTTTATTATTGTGAAGGAGTAAATTAGCGGTATGCCCAGATAGATGAGAAACAGTTAAAGAAATGTGACCTGACCGAGTGAAACCGAGTTGAATGACCGACGAATCACATCTCTAATTCAGTTCTGCGTGGTGTTAGGTTTGTTCTGGTTCTACGAAATTCAGGTTCTAGGACGTCAGGATCATGCGCAGCTGATGTAGAACGTTCCGGTTTATTGAGGATAATTTCGGACTGATGAATCCTCTGTTCTAGTTTCGACTGCGAAATGATCCTAATTATTTTGAACCGACCCGAATCGTTCTTGCTCTCGAGGCTGAACTGTTGAGAACTGTTCCCGTTGCTCATGCGCATTCATGTGGAAATTTGTTTGGGCTATTTCCGCGCAGTTTCCGAACAGTTTTGGATGTTAGAACCAGAACAAACCTGTTGGTTGAATGACATTTGTTGATAATGATGAATTAAACAACTAAATTTCATGCATCCGAAATAAAATTGTTATTTCATTCTAGAATCGCATCAGGATTGCATGAAATGAACCGACTATAAATAGAAGACATAAATGAGAGCAAGATTGAATTGATAAAATGTTACCCGACCGGGATTCGAACCTGGCTCTCCTGTTCGCCTGACAGTCGCATTAACTAACACGTTTTGTCGAATGAAAGTGACGTTGACAACGACCTCGTCGTTGCTGATTTTCAACTTGGTGCAGAAATAGCGATCGCTTAGTCAATATTATTCAGGGCAAGAAACATTGATACGTACCTGCTGGATCTCTGTAGGCATCCATGTAGTGGCTACCTCCGCTGTCGGGGGTGGATTCTCTGCTGTAGCCGGAGCCAGGCGCCAGGACGGGCCCGCCGCCAGCGCTTGACGCGAAGGTCGCCACAGGCCGCACGCCACTGAAATTAACGGTGGGTTCATTTGCGGTTGAGAAATCGACAGGTTCCATTTGTTCATCCCGCGGGGGCGAGTAGCCGGGGGGCGGACGAGGTTGTACCGGTACAGCTTCACTGTGGCCGTTTTGGTATTGCGGGTTCGTATCGCTGCTATAAAAATATGGCGGTTTTTATAAAAATCATCGATGCAGCACCCGCGTGCTTTCGAAAAAGTGCTTTCGGATTTCTACAGCCGGAAATTTTGAAAAATGATTTTTTGATAAAGGAATACTTAACCGCTATCATCTTGAATATTCGAAATATTATTAATGATAATAATAATAAGGCTTTTATTGGTGGGATTCAATCTTTGCAACGATAGATCGGCAGTGATCAGTAGGGCTAATCCTAATCTAAATAACGAATGCATTGTTGGGTGCTACTTTGATAAATGTCGTCGTGAGGAGAGACCTTGTCCAGCAATACATCCCGAGTGGAATTATTTGGATATATCATTGCTCTGAAGGTAAAACGAGTGAAAATATTGAGGTTCATCATTTCGATCCAACGGCTCTTTGGAATATCAGAACAATTGTAAAAAATTCTGTATATTAATTTGTTTTGTCCTGCTACATTTTTCAATTGCAGCTATTTCGTCTAAATGACGATAGTAAAAGTTGTTGCAGAGATAATGGAAGTATAAATGGTAACCTCTCATATTTCATCAGCTATTGACCACAACAGTTGTCAACAAATGACGCCTCATTTTCTCCTCAATTGCCCCTATAGTCTAGGTATACCTTTTCATGACAAAATATCAAAAATTCACAAAACTATTGACTGTATCACCTTTTCATAGTTAAGTATTCCTTTTATATGGCAAACTGCACCGGTACAATCTATTCATTCATTGATTTAGAAACAAAGGAAGCATATTTTGAAGCATCTCTAGGACCTGCTGACTGATATGAAATATTTTTACGCGCATGACGAAGCTAACATGGCATGAGAGCGAACGACACAAGTCCGACAACGTAACGTGCATGACGTCGCATCAGCACGTGCTGAGTTTCATGTAGTAAATATACATGAATGTTCACGTGTATAGATATACAAGAATAGTCGAGTACAGAGACAGATCAAATTAGTTCACAGAATTGAACCCAGGTTTGTGTTTAATAAACCCTACAAAATACAAATCAAGCAGAACACAGAGTCAGATGTTACAAATGCAATACGGATTTATACAGAT
>WOGJ01269909.1:0-10780 GCA_015342185.1 Leptinotarsa juncta
CAATAATTGATATTTAGGTACAGCGCCATCTGCCCGCGAATAGATCAAGACATATCAATGAGGTTACGTACAGCGCCATCTTCCCGCGAATAGATCAAGCAATGATGCCGATAATTCTGTCAATACAGATCCCAAGCTTGAGAGTTGCAAACAAACATACATAAAAACAAACATACATACATACATACATACAAACAAACATACATACATACATACATACATATATACATACATACAGGTGAAACTAATATAAAGTGTGTAAAAAAGGAGTAAGACGCCAGCCTCAGAGAAAAAAGGCGCGTTTATAAAATCATTTTTAATATATCTTTTGTTTTATCTGTCTATAATGGGATCAATATGGACCCTTACAACATGTAATTTGAATGAATATTTTTGAAGATATCATAGATTCAAGATGCAAGGACAGAACGGTTACGGCGGCTAATTATATGTCACTCTCTCAAGAGTAACCTCTAAAAAAACATGTTTGTATTGTCTACTGACAAAAAAGCTGTGGACGTTGTATGAAAATACATTCTGTAGTATATTCAGTATCAGCATTGTACCCGTGCGGAGCATGGGGGCTTATTAGTATATCTTCTTTCGAAATTAATTGCTTACTTTCTTTTTTGGAATATAGAAACCTAAAAACTTTTTTCTCAAAAAACATTCATGTTCAAAGAAAATTGGAAGTTTCAAAGACAAAGTGCAAATAGTCTTTGTTCATTCAAACTAAATCGAATATAAATGAAAAACAAAATTGAATATATAATTTTTTCGTATATCTCTGAAAACAAAAGGGTTAGGTTAGAATTTTGATTATTATTCATAAGCCCATAAGCCATTTAAAAAGCCCGCGTGGAGTCATTATCGAAATTTTTTTTGTGGCTAGTTTGGTACAACTATCCTCTATACTTGAGCGGAGTTTGAGCGACATCCCCAATTTGTTAATTAATATCAAACTTGTCTTGCGATTTTAACAGTTCTTTCTTTCTTTAATTGTTTCAGGAATTTCAAATCATTTTATATATTAGACAATGGAAGTGAAATTCATGTAAGAACAAGGTTATTCCGACCTCACATTCATAAAACGCATTTAAACACATCACGACTGACCCGAAACCGATAAAAAGCTCGTCAAAGTCGATCAAAAGTGAAGTTATTGTTAACAGTTTTTTTTTCGATTACCGCGGGGTTCTTCATTTCCACAGCAAATGAATAATATTATCTGGGCGTTATGTGGCGTTTGAGAGAACCAATTCGTTGAAAATCATCAAATATGTGGAAAAAAAATTCATGAATTTGCACCTCGATAACGCATCATCTCACAAGGTTATCATTGTGAACGAATTTCTGGCTAAAACCTCAACAAACCCTGTCGAACGGCCGCAGTATTCACCTGATGTAGCTCTGGTCGATTTTTTCTGTTTTCATAACACAAATAACCACTTCCAAGTACTCATCTTCAGTCTAATGATGACATAAAAGAGAATCCGCACCGAGTCGATTTCAAAATATTCGTTTGATTGGGTTGTCCGTTGGCGTAAGTCTATTATTTCGGAAGGATCCTTTCATTTTATTTTTCCAAACACGTCAGTTACTTTTCGACAACTGGAATTAAAACATATGAAGCCAGCTATACGCAATTCAGCGAATTCTCATTATGACAGTATTCTGCTAATAGGTTATATTTTATTGCTTGAATGTGGTTAGCAAAGTTTCTTGATGTATATTTGAACTTCCATTGTCTCAGGTGTCAGTAGAATTATAATGAATTGTAATTGTAATGAATGTAACAACTAGCTGTTCCATCCAATAGCGGTTGAAATTTTTGTTGTTTATGGCCCAGAGTCTCTGTTATTCGTTCATTAACTCGGAAGGAGAATAGGCTTCTTTTTAGATAGAAAGAATTAGTATTGCTTTCCAACGTGGTAATGCTTCTTCTGTCTTTGGAAATATTCCTCCTTTACATAATTTTGATGTGATCATGTATTGCCCTTATTTCACTACGGAACTGAAATATCTTCGAAACAAGCCAAGATATGTGGATGTTCATCAGTTTTCTATCAAGGTTAATTCGCAAGTGATTGATTCCTCTTCTTTTTTTTCAGTGCGGTCAATAGACTAAGGTCATTCTTGCCCCCCCAAATATGAGTGGCAGTCCTCGTGGAAGAGTGGAAGAGCTTCATGAAGCAAGAGCTGAATCATCGATCCCTCTATGAAACTCTTCATCATTTGGAAGGATCAATTGCAGCTTGAGAAATGGTTCTTAAGTAGATTATGTGAAACATGTTCAGTAGAGAGTTGTCCTGAAAATTTCGAGAATAAAATTGGATTAGATAATTTAGAAAACACTTGCTACATGAATAGCATTCTACTAGTCTTGTTCATGACGTAGAATTTCACGTACAAGGTTTTAATGATGAACGAGAACGAGAATATTTCCTACTTATTCACCAAACTCAAACACCTGTTCCTGCAGCTGCAGTTTCGTACTTAAGAATGTATCATCTTTTCCTCCAACCGATTTCCTGGAGTCTTTGAAGTACACTAGATACTCGTTAGGACAACAAGATGATGTTTCCGAATTCTTGGGGTTCTTGTTTGAATACTCTTCGTAGGCAAAACAATAGCAGAATCAATACTACTGGTCGCTCTGGATTGAATGATTCCAAACAGTCTATCTCGAGTTTGTAAATCTTCTGCTAAAAAAATCCTCACTTGTTAACTTTGTAGTACATGTTCAAGAAGTAGCGAAAACGTATGAGAATTTCTGGAACTTCAACTAGCGTTTCCTAATATGCCTAATAACCAGTCCGTGCAAAGCTTCTTGTTAAATCATATGAAAATGGAACTTTTAACAGGTGATGATCGACTGTATTGCCAAACAAGCGCCAAACTAACTGACTGTTATAAAAAAACAAGTATAGCTGAGACACCAGTCAATCTAATAATAACACTGATGATCTTCAAAAATGATCTAACCTCTGACGGAAGCACCAAAATCTTACGAAGATTCGAAATTGATGAACACTTCAATCTAACAGACTATCATTATAATCTTCATGCATTCATTGTTCACTGTAGTTCTGGCGCTGAATCTGGTCATTATAACGCCTTGGCAGATTATGATCTTCAGATAATGTGGTGCCGCAGGTTTTTCCGGACTTTCCTGCAGCTAAAAAGCAAATGCGCCACTGGAAACAGTGAAGTCGCCCAGGAGCGCTAATTAATTTTTGTTGTTGTTTTATAATTTCATGATTTATGGAAAAATTAAATGAAAATTGATTAAATATAATAATTATCAAAACTAATCATTATAACCAGACCAAAATATCCGGATGAGTTAGTTGAAAGAGTGATTATGGCAAAAATTAGAGAAAATTGACAAAAAAACAGGAAGTTCAAAAAATGAAGAAGGTGTATGAATTTTCTGAAATGTAGGAAAGATAGATTGCAAAAAAAACAAATTAACATAAAATATTGCATATAAATGAAAATAATGATTCAATTCTAATATTTGACACTATTCATAGATCACTTGTGCGCTTTTATCTCTTTCCAATCTTCCCTCTTTTCTCTCAGTTTCCGATTTAGTGCAACATAGGCTATTTTTCGGCTTAATTAGAGTTTCTTAATTCAACTTTCAAATTCCTTCTCATTTTCGACATCAATTTTGTTTCAACTAACTCATCAACATATTTTGATCCGGTTATTTCATATATTATAAATTTATTCATTATTTCAATTATTTTCTTTTTATTGTTTCTTTCGTAGATTCATACAATGGAAGTCTAGAAGGTAGAATCTGAAACATTGAATTTCATTTATTAATTTTCGACACCTTATTCCTCAATTGAATACATTATCCAGTTCATAACTGAAAGCTCTCAAATCGATTTATGAGGTGCCTAGTGAATTTTGGAAGACCATTTCCATGAGAATAACAATCAACTTTTTGTTTCAGTTGTCAAACAAAAATATGACATCCAAGTGCACGACGAATACGTCATCGCTGGAAACACAGCCGTCTTGAAATGCAAAATTCCCAACTATGTATCAGAGTATGTGATGGTGACCTCCTGGATACAAGACGACAGCATAAACATTTACCCCAATACGGACATCGGGGGAAAGTACGTGGTGCTGGCGAACGGTGACCTCTACATCAGCAATGCCGGTCCTGGCGATGGCTACAAGAATTACGCTTGTCGAACCGTTCATAAACTGACTGGTAAGATATAATCGATTTTGTGAAAATAGAGAAATGGTCTCCCAACAGACGGCAATAGTTTATTTCCTGAACAGTTGTTTTCCGCGGATCTGTTAAACGTAATTGAGGAAATAGTCTTTTCAAAGACTTATATGTTGTGTTCCGATTGTTTTTATAGGTCTGTTAAATGGAAAACATCGTGGCTGAATTCATTTGAAAAATTTCTTATGAAGTGACTTGAGGAGTTCTGTCAGTAATAGTACGTCTACCGTCAACTGATGAGCATTGATGTACTTAAAGTTTTTCAAGTTTCGATTAGAACCTTCCATTCTTTGCATAAGCGAGACGAAATAACTATTACACATAAAGCCCCTTGTGTTTTCACAAATGAACGTTAGATGGCGCTATATGAATGTGGTGCCAGGATACTCTTGAAATTCGCCCATTATTACCTCAAAATCAGCGAAAGCCCAACTCAACAGCATAATTAGTTGACAGTGAATGTTTTAAATAGACAAGAGTATTTGATAGAATATTATGTGCCAAATAGTATAAGAACTCACGAGCGAATGGACGTAATTGGCCTTGTCTTCGAGGTGCAAACTATACTTTTTCTACGTCTGACTGTAGAAAGGAATGGTACAACATATATGTTTGAGATTATGGCTTTGTATAATAAACTCGTTCAGTTAAATAATATAATAATGTCACATCCAAGTACGAACAGGTATTTTTGTTTGTAAAATATTTTCAAATCCTTTTGTTTGGCTGTTATAAATCATGGAATTAACAGAAGTAGGCATTGCTTTAGAGGCGTCTGGCAAATGAATTATGATTGGCTGTTGGCTAGTGGGGTTAAATAATTCAGTATTAACCTTCATGTTGTGTCTTAGTAGTTGAAAGTAGTTGAAAAATTGTTGCAAAAAGTTTATAAAAAATGAATAGAAGGAAAAAGCGAAGTTGTGTTTTCTTTGAAAACAAATATTTGTCATTTGGAGCTCCCTTGATGGTTAATAACCATCAGATTTGCGTTATGCGTTTCAGAGAGGCACGTTATTTGGAATATTTGCAGATGTCTACATTTTTCTTGATATTCAGGAGAGATACTTCTCAGCATGGAGTAAATTTTTCATAATGAAGATGGTTTCAAAGTTTTTGCTAAATCTTCGAAATGAACGGTAAGAACATTTTCGGAAAACGTAGTTTTTTCCAACTCATAAAATTTTCGAAATTATATTCGTATTTTCCTCTTCATTTTGCTGGCAGCAAATTATTTCTTGCATTATTTGCTTGCTCAGTAATATCTGGTGGAGTAGCACAAATTTTTTTATCCTTATCACTCATTTTGAACTTTTACGAGATACTTAATGATAGCTTAATATTTAAAACAACTGGTTGTTGATTCATATATATAACTAGATTCATTACCAACCTACAAACTGTTGAACAATAAAGTTACTGAATATATGATTCTAATTTCGATTTTACAGATAATTTGGAAAAAAACTCAATGATTTTGGCTTCTGGGCAATTGAAAGTATGCATGAGATAATATTTATCAGAGTAAATGTTACATATCTCATCATTTTTCAAAATTTCTTATGAAAGTGGCCACCATTAATTTAGAAGATACCTCTACTCTAAATGAGCCATTACGTACCTGCTGTCAAACACGTAATGATTATTTGAAGGTGGTTGACAATGTTTCGTGGTGTATTTCATCAGTATGGACTTCCATTAAAATCCCTGAAAAATAAAAAGAAACGAATAACCGAAAATAACAATTTGTATGTTATTTCTTTGTGATTTCAGTTTTTTGTTTAATGAAATTGTTATTTTTGGTTAATATTTTTAATTTTTTTCCCAGGGATTTCAAATCAATTTATATTATAGTAGACATTGAAAGTCCGAACTGATGAAATACGTAATGATTAAGATGGAAGGAGTAGAAAGAGATGAAAATCACCTGTGAAGGTTTTCGTTATTGAGAAAGGTTTAGAATCTTTTCTCTCTTTTATTTTTCTCTTTGTATGTCCATCAAATATTCATCGTCAACAAACTGATACCCGTTGATTTCATATAAACCTATATTCAACAGTTTATAAGTATAAAATCTGGTGATATGAAAGGTCACATCAACATTCCTTTTACAAAAAAATACAATAAGTATGTGTTGGAAGATAAGAATTGACAGAACATTTTCCAACTGTGCCTGCCTCAACATGGAAATTTCAATAAATGATCGTAATAATGAATGGCAAGAATATTTTTTCTGAACAAATACAGTTACATGTAAGTGAAGTAAAAATACTTACTCAATGAATTCCAGATTACTGCTTCATGAAAAATTCCATTGACTGATCATGAGAATGAATAGCAAGACTATTTTTCTCTAATGTTACACCCTGTATTGTGTATGAATCCTGTGAATGATATCTGAGTCAATTTCATAACGGAAGTTTGGAATACAAACTGAATAAAGTAAGGTGTTCTTTGTATAATTCGATGTTTTCATTAAGTTATCACCACTTTAATTTGTTTCAATTGATCATTCTACTTCCAGAGAAAATTTAGAACTACATATTTTCCTCAGCCGATTTTTCAATTTCACTTACAATGATGAGATACTTTTCCACATTTTATACTTCAAAAAGTAGATCTCGGTTCATGTTATTCGACAACTGAACATAATTCTATTGAATAATATACAAGCTATTAAAGGCCAGCATTTTCCACGTAACTTTGAATGCCTGTTTCATTTATTGCAAGATATTTATATGATACTAAGGAAATGCCTAATATACCTCTAGACTCTAGAATTTTCATGACTGCTTTACACAAAATTAGTTTATGTCATTGATCATTATTGATACACATATCATGTTTTCGGGAAAATTATGGGTCAAAAATAAAGTCTAAACTTCACATATCCAAATGATATTCCAATTTTATAGTTTCGGAAGAGTGAAC
The DNA here is from genome assembly GCA_015342185.1 of Leptinotarsa juncta. Taxonomy (NCBI): domain Eukaryota; kingdom Metazoa; phylum Arthropoda; class Insecta; order Coleoptera; family Chrysomelidae; genus Leptinotarsa; species Leptinotarsa juncta. The sequence continues at coordinate 7,184 of WOGJ01269909.1, forward strand.
ATTCATATTATTGAACTCATTTAGATTTTATGGAACTCAGTGACTTTGCAAAACATGGCTACTGGAGAAATTCAAATGGTTGGTATTAGGTTGTTATTAGGTACGTCTCTCTATAAATGATAAAATTTTATATTTTCATGTCAACATATACATAACAACAGATTTATCAAATTTTTAATAATATACCTATCCGTGTTTTTATTAAATATTCAAATTCAAGTATTTCGAGATACAATTTCTAGGTACTTTGATATATTTCGTTTCCACCTATGGTTATTTGTAGAAATTTGCGTAATGATACATTTTCATTTTCATAACCTTAAATACTATACTAATATTCTCAGTCACTTTCGAAGATATACTTTTCTACACGATTTTCACATATCTTCTACCCTTTAAAATATTCATAATATATTTTGAACCCTTGCGAACACCAAGAAGTTATTCTTGTTCGAACAAAAGCAAATTTGAATCGGGAAATATATGAGGTGTCAGGTGTGGGATAAAAACCATCAAATAACAAAACGCCCAACGACGGCATACAAACGACACCCTTTCCCGCTCAACAACTTTTTTCCTGTTCCTTCATAATATCCGGCCGACCTCCCATTCTGTAGTCGACACTCCATTACAAGAGCCCTTTGTGTTTCAGGCGAAGTACAAACGAGCACTTACCCCGGCCGTGTAATAGTGACGGAGCCGAAGGGAAGCACGCAGCCTCGGATCTCCGTTGACAAGTACAATGCCCGACGCGTTGTCCTCGGAGAAGACGTCACCCTTCCGTGTGTCGCGCAAGGACATCCCGTCCCTGGCTACTACTGGAAGAGGGAGTTGCAGGGACAGAGCGTACCTGTTGCTCTCGGCGAAAGACTCGCGATTCTCTCGGCTGGTTTACTCAGGATATCGAAGGTACATTAATCATTACCATTTCTTTCTCGTCGCTGTTCCGTATAACTTTCTCGAATATATCAAATTCGGAAAAGTTGTTTTTCGTTTCATTGATATCATTCAATTGAGCAATTATAAAGTGGCGTGACTACCTGAGCATGAGAGCAAATGTCTGAATATAAAATATCAATTGCAAAACGCTAATTCTCACAGTTAGTAGCAACTGAGAGGAGTTGTGAAGAAAGTCATGAAATATATTGATTTAAACTTTCGTTCAGTTCATTCAACCGTATACGTTACTATTGAAAATTTCCATAACGAAATAATCGGTCATCAATTGATATGGAAATATTTTTACTGAAATGATAATGTAATGAATTCAACCGTTTCCAGTTCATATACTACATGGGCTGAAAAGTCTCAGGCCTAACACATAGATGGCACTAATCTTTCATGATGATCTAGTCATAAATTTGTGAGTTATTGTGCTAAAACTGACACCACTTTTGTTATTTTCAAAACAATGCATCAAAAACAATATCATGTTTCAATTTTACACTGCTTCTTGAAATACCGTTCAAGCGAAGCAATGGTTCGAAAAGTGTCATAAAGACTCCGCTCCATCAGAAACATTTAAACTTTGCTTAAATTAAATGAATAAAAAACACTTTTGTCTAAATACTATGTGAGGACCGCATTCTATAAATAGTTTTGAACTCAGAAAAGCTTGCAGATTATGATTCTGGATGTTGAAGGGAGATTTATTGGTCCTTTTACCTCAACCACTTAGATATCAAGTAAATGGACTGAACAAGTGCTTTGAAACCATTACAATGATTGTTTTAGTGATAAAATTCAATTATTTCTTATGATTAAAGATACTTATCGTTAGTTAATTCAAAAAAAAGTTAAAAATAAAAACACAATTTTTTTATTAAAAAATTATTTAATAGGAAAAAGAACATTTTAACATAAGTCATACAAAAAAAGCAAATAATCAATCTTTTTTATTTTGGCAGTCATTATTAATACATTTACACAACGAAATACAATTCAGTTGTAACTTTTTCCATGAACAAGCCTTTGTTTGACCATCAGATGTACATTTACAGGGCTGAATCAACAATTCCGGTAATGATCGCTTTATCAGTTGGCGTGGATACAATTCATCGTCTTTTTTTCATAGCCTAATAAGGTGAAATCAATAGGCTGTAGTAATGTTTGGTCAACATTTATCCATATAAATGTTTGTGCTGAAGCTCTTAACAAATGAAAATGTAGAGCAACTGATGTGCAAATGACTTTTAATAAATTCAAGCCGAAGCCGATATTTTGACAAATTAATTTATACCGAAGTTCATCAGTAGTTAATTTTTTTTTCGAAAAAAGATAAGTGCAAATGATTTCTAATTCCGTTAACTGTCCGATTGTTGGGTATGGATTTCGTAAATGCCTTAAACCATTTTGCACAAAATCCAACGATGCAGCTTTAAAACTATTTTTTTCGAGCCCAATCTGCTAGTCGAATCACAACCACTTAGAGAGTGTAATGCTGGCAATGTTTTAGCTTAGGGATTGAGCAGCTAAATGACACCCTGAAATGTATTTCTTCTTATAAGAATCTCCATACCATAGACGTAAACAACCTAGACGTGCTATATTATTCCAAAAATAAATTCCAAGAATAAAAACATCTCTATCAGCGCTAAGGATTAAGATATGTGCAGAATACTTTTCTACTCCGTGAAATATGTGACAAAACATCCTTGAATCTGCTTCTAAATGATTCGAATTTAAATGAGGTAATTAAAAAACTAGTTTTTTAATTTGAAACATTTTGTTGGCTCATCATATCCTCCACAAACATATAATTCGCAATCTTCATTACTCGTGCATATTTAAGAACTGCAGTATAGAGAAATCGAACAAGCTGTAACTCATTTTCAGTGCTTAAAAAGAAATTATTATAATTAGTTGAAATTTTAATGTGATCGTTTACCTTTACTCCGTAAAGTTAATTCCAAATATTTTATCGAAATATTATCATATCTGTCAAATACAATATCTACTTGTTTCACATTTGGTTGCAAGAAAAGAGTATGGATTTTATTGTAGAATGCCTCAGCAAAATCACCAAAGGTGTTGAAATTTTTTAATTGGATTCGATGAACAAGTGCCATACCATCAACAATATACATTTTTGCGGTTTGTAAATTTAAAAGTTACTGTCGCGTGTTTGTACCACATTTATAATTATTTTCAATTTCATGAGCAAGTTCCGATTTTGGAGATTTTCTGTAAAATTCTTCTGTATCAAAAAGGAACTTGCAGTACTCCAAAATTTCGTAAGATGATCAAATTTTTGTGTCGAATCCTCGTTGATTAGCCAACATAAATGTTTTTGAGAGAGACATCTGTTGCATCTTGCAACTTTCCACTAGAAGTATTTTCACTTCCTTTCTCAGAAGCAGTTAAAAAGTTGTCAAATGTACTTTTTTCAATAGGATCGAATAACTTTTTATTTTTGTGAACAAATCGTTCATTTTCATACGTACTTAACATAGCCTCACCATGTTCTACAATACTGTAATAAATCTGAGGCCGGCCCTGAGGGTTGCTGCACGCGCCGGGAACGTGATAGCGGCAAAGAATGCGGTAGATCAGCCGCGAAAATTCCGTATACGCCGAGAAGCGAAACGAGAGTTCGAG